>WOXC01005067.1:0-135000 GCA_011680675.1 Gymnobelideus leadbeateri
GAGAGAGAGAGAGAGAGAGGAGAAGGAAGAAGAAGAAGAAGAAGAGAAGAAGAGAAGAAGAAAAGAAGCATGAGGAGGAGGAGAAGAAGAAGAAGAAGAAGAAGAAGAAGAAGAAGAAGAAGAAGAAGGAGGAGGAGGAGGAGGAGGAGGAGGAGGAGGAGGAGGAGGAGGAGGAGGAGGAGGAGGAGGAGGAGGAGGAGGAGGAGGAGGAGGAGGAGAAAGTAGAAGGTGGAGGAGTAAACATGGATAGGGAATGGAGATGAGTTTTTTTTCTGATTTAAAAATGCACAGGGCCATTAGGAATTATACACCTTGACCCCTTCATGTTTTACATGCTCTCAAGCCTCAGTGCTCCACTGTTAATGTCTTTAGTTCCCAGGTAAGCCCCAGGTTGCCTTATGTCCTATCCTTCTAAACAGGATCTTTCTCGAGGTGCTAGTGCTGAACACCTTACCCAGAAGGCAGGGGGCTGTTTCATGGAAGCAAATACCCGGTCTGACTGAGGCCATTTTGGAGAGATCCTGACCTGTGATTTAATCCATGTGAGGAATTTTTAGTGTGGAAGAAACCTCCACTGATACAGAACTGCTACTTGTCAAAATATACTGTCTTGAAGAGTTTTGCTGAGACTTAAACATGTCCACACGGCTAGACTATGTCAGAAATAGGTGTTGACCCAGGACATCCTGGCACCAAGGCCAACCCACTATCCTAAACCATTTGGCTATGTCAGTCAGAGGTCATCACATTACGTGAGGGTTGTGATCAGCAGATTGGATAAACAAAGTTAAATAGTACTGAATGAGTAAATACAGGTATAAAAGGGAGGATCGGAATGTGCTCTCCATTTCTAGAGTACAGAGCTTGAACCAAGTCGTTGTGTTAGGGATCCTGCAACATTCCTCAGAGTCCACTGAACTGAGGCCTGTGTTGAACAATTATACTTCATTATTGCAGACAGTCTGTCATTGGGAGATGCCAAAAGAAACAAAGTTGGATGGAACTTCCAGTATGCATCCCCATAAAATTAAATCTCCCATGCAATGAAAGACCATGAGGGCAACAAAGGGTGTCAGTTTCCACATGATACCATGCTTCCTCATCTTAACCAATAAATTCTCATTCCTGGAATTTTAATATAATTCCCCATGAGCTCTGATCTCCAATAGACTGTTCTGTCATCATTCTTATATTGATGTCTTCATTGAAGAAATCAAAAGTTACCTTCTAGGTTATTTCCAGGACTGGTTATCTCCAGTGATCTCAACTTTCCCTTTATGTGGATTTTGTCTCCCTTCAATGGCTCACTCCTCCCCTCCCCTCCCCACTCCTTTTCTCTCCTATCCTTGCCAAATACTCATGCCTTCTCTATCTCCTTATTTCAAATGAATCTCAGTAAAATATCTAATGTAATTCCTTCATACTTTATTATAAATTAAAGAGTGCTCTAGGAAATATGCCAGTATATCAAGGACCCATGATTTGATTTGTATGGGAATTCCTTGTATGTGAGCTTCTTCCACCAAGATAGGCCTGAATCCAACTATCAGAGAGTTGCTTGAAACTCAAAAGGGTTAAGTAATTTACCTCTGGTCACATAGTTAATAAGTATCAGAGGTGGAATTAGAAAACAAATCTTCTCTCTTCTAAGTTCCACATTCTGTCCACTCTACTATACCCTCCATTCTTCTCTGGATATTTTCATTTTAGGTTTGAATCCAATACCTGAGGCTTTGTCTTTAAGGAAACACTGGGATCTGTATGAAGGTGGGGAAGCCCTTGGAGAGCAAGAAGACCTTTCTTGGGATCTTTAAAATCATACTTTTTAGGTGGCCATCTACTCAAGTCATATCTAAAGTTGGCCCTGGGTGTGCGGTTGCTTGGGAACCAACTAAAGAATGGGAAGTAAGATCTTCTGATGATTTTTGGCATATTCACTAGCCAGTAGACCATGCTCTCTCTCACAGAAAGCCTTTAATACCACAGGATGGAAGGTATTCTCTGTCTGAAAGATATCATTATTGAATAAAAGGGGAAAAAAACAGAAAAAGGGCATCAAAGCCTAAACAAATAACATCAGCATGAAATCTTTAATGAATGTCTCATCCAACGCGATCCAGCGAAATCCAAAAGGTTTTAGCAAAAGATGCCTTAAACCCAGTTTATACTGCAAATCAGCCATGAAGAAAAGTCAACACCAAGTTAATCCCCATTTAATAATTCAGTTTCAGGATGTTAAAACATATTTCTTTCTTGGAGCCTCTGCATAGGTGGCTGCTAACAGGGCAACTGAGAAAAGAGTTCTAGAGGTCTCCAGAAAAAAACATTAGTCATTATTATTAGCAATAATAATAATAATAATGAAGTGATTTACTATCATTCTTTTCAGTATCTGATACTGTACTTCACTCTTCCACCATTGAGATAAATCATAGTGAAACAGCAGCTGGAGTTGAGGTCAAAGGATCTAGGTCTTGATTTAGACTCTGGCTTTGTTACTGACCTCCACAGTGGCCCTGGACAAATAGCAACATGGTACAGCAGGAAGGGCATTGGCTCTGGAGTCAGAGGGCCTGGGTTCAAATCCCATTTCCAATGCTCATTGCCTGTGTGACCTTGTCCAAGTGCCTTAACTTCTCTGGGCCTCAGTTTTACCATCTGCACAATGAGAGGATTGGAGTAGATGAGTATGAAACTACTTCTTTCCTTTATGGGTCTCAGTTTCCTTGCTGGTAATGATAAGGGGGCAGAACAAAATTATTTCTTCTGGTTATACATTCTTTGGTTCAAAGATTTCCTGTGGTTTCCCACTACCTTCTTCTACTTCAGCCATTCCCATTTTCTAGGAACCATTTTTTCCCTCAAGACTTCCCTATTGAACTATCCCTCAGGCTCCCTGCATCCCCACCACCAGATGATTCTTAAGTTTGGTTTGGGGGTTGGGCTCTACCCTAGGATGACTTTAAGAATATCATCATCAGGGCAGTTATTTGGTGCAGTGAATAGAGTACCGGCCCTAGAGTCAGGAGCACCTGAATTCAAATCCAGCCACACACACACACACACACACACACACACCAAAACAAAATAAAACAAAAAAACCCTAGCTGTGTGACCTTGAGCAAGTCACTTAACTCCCAATTGCCCCTCCAAAAAAATAGAGTATCAGCATCCCATCTTTACATAAGAGAAAAACCAATTGTTTTGGAGATGAGTCAATAAAGAGAATGCCAGGATTCATTATACATTATTAAGTAAATGAATATACTGGAAATGATGCTAAGGGTGATAACTGATGAGGATGATAGCATTTATATAGTGCTTTAAGGTTTGCAAAGTGCTCTACAAGCATTATCTCATTTTATCTTCACAAAAATCCAGGGAGATAAATACAATCATTATCTATATTTTACAAATGAGGAAACTGAGGCAGGCTGACTTGTTCAGGGTTCAAGAGCTAGTAGGTGTCTGAGGTCAGATTGTAACTCAGGTGTTCCTGACTCAACCCAGAGCTTTAGCCACTATGCCCTCCACTTTTCTATGTAATAGGTAGAGACAGAGTCAGAAAAGCCTGGATTCAAGTTCCCCCTCAGACATAGACTCTCTGGGTGACTCTGCCCATCACTTATCTTTCAAGGTCCCAGGCAACTTTCTAGGATTATAAACTGCAAACAAGTCACTGATCAGTCTAGGCGGAACCAATAGTTCTCCACTCTGAAGAAATCACAGTTTCAGCTAGGAAAAAGAAAAAAAAAGATATTAAACTATACTCACTCCTCACTGTTTCAATGCTTCAGTTTACTTGACTTCAAATTTAGTTCTGAGGAGGCTGCACCAGGTCGCTGAGATCCCTTATTCTCCCTGATTACTCTGGGACATCCACCCCTGACTATCTGGATCTATTGGTTAATTGTGGCTGCTATTTATGAGGGCAGTTCCCTCAAGAAGTCCCAGGATCACAAGCTGTTTGTGATCAAGGCAGGTCTTGCTGAATACTGCCAAATAGCAGCTGCCAGGCCAGCACCTCCCACCATCACAGGACTAGTGGTCTGCTCAGTATGCCTCTGTCATTACCCGCAGCCAAAGGAGCTGCCCACCCCAGTGGCCTGTTACAGACCTGGGATATTGTACTCAAAGCTGCCTCTATAAGGTAAGCAGGAATGTAGGTGTGGCCCATGGACAGACCCCTTCATGAATTGTATTTTCCCTAGCTTCTGGAGAGGAAAAGTAGGTTGGATTACCTCAGTGTTCTTCCCTTCATGAGAACCTGGACCTAGCCATTGTACCTTATTCATCTGGTTGGATGATAAAGTCATAGATTAGAAGTGGACAGGACTTAAACAGAAAACAAGAGTCAAAATGGCAAAGTGGCTTAACCAAGGTGACATCCCCCACAAGTGGCAAGGGCTAAATCTTTAACTTGAAATCCACTGTATTCTCTGTCTCCTTTCTCTTCTCTCTCTGGTGCCTCAGCCTTTTGGTCAGTGGGGAAGCATAGATAACAGGGTTCCACTGCAGCACAGAATGGGCCTCAGAAGGGGCACTCTGTGCATCCACAGTGTCTGCCATATTTGGGGAAGATGTGAATTTTCATAGTTCACCCCAAAGCAGCCTAAGCTTATCACTCTGCCCACAAGGAGCCCCCTGGGTGCCCTGATAGCAATTCAACTGTACAAAAGGAAATTAAAAGCAAATTTGCATCACCTTTCATCCATGCTACAGCTCCCAGTGTTAATTTGCATGATATTTGAATAGCACTTGCATGTAATATTGTTGACATGAGCAGACCTCTCCCAACCTCTCTTCCTTCACTATTTCTCTGATCCTTCCCCACACCTACAACCTCACCATCTCTGACCTACCATGAACAACAACAAGATGATGCATCTGTTCCAACCCCCTCATTGTATAGAGAAGGAAAGGCAGTAGTTGAAACCAGGTCCTTTGTTTATAAATCCCGTGTTCTTTCCACTACATCCCTACATCAAGATATGAAACTGGTCCCCTCATGAAAAGTAGAATCTTGAGGCAGTGGGTGTAAGGAAGCTATATTTTCAAAGGAATGGGGAGCAAAGGGTCATAGGAACGGGCCGCTACTATGGAAGGCTGGCCTGAATGAGGCCCTGGGATAGAATATAACTTCCTTTCCTTAGCTTTTCAAATGCCCTATAAACTGGCCACAACTAATCTTTCCAGAGTCTGTGGACAATCTGTGATCAGCCAAATTAGTCTTTTTCTATCTTCCTTCTCTATGCCATGGAAGTGGTCATCCCCCCATGTATGGAATGCAGTACCTCCCAATTCTGTCTCACAGAGTTCCTCTCTTCCTTTAAAATAGTAGGTCAGATACAGCCTTCTGCATAAAGCCTTTCCTGATCCCCTAAATGACTGTTGAGTGCCCTCTCTCCCAAACTAGCTTATATACAACATACACATTATATACATATATATGTGTGTATATTTATGAATATGCCCATATATATATATACACACATATACATATGCACAGTTATATATACACAAATACCTATATATTTATTTATCCACTTCATACATACACACCCTGAAAGATTCTTCCACTCCTATGTCATCCTCCTCAAAGCGGTAAGTTACTCCAAGAGCCTCCATTTTGAGGAAGTGCCCAAATTAGCCATTCTCACTCTTCCATTTCTTCAGTAGCCTCTTGTCACTGCTACTGCTTTCCAGACCTGTCCACTAGCCCCCCTCCATGATACATCCCTTCTACTATGGTACATCCCTTCTTCCCCCTTTGATCTCCCTTTTATGTATGATCTTCCCCCATTAGAATGAAAGCTTGTTGAAGTCAAGTTACACTTCTGTCCATAGTCCCCACACTTAGCACAGTGCATGGCACATAGTAAGCATTTAACAAATAAGTGTTGATTGACTGAATGAGAATCTTGGTATCAGAAGGTATCTTAGAGATAATGTAGTATAAGTCTTGCCTAAAGTAGCAATACCTCCTGCAGCATCCTCAAGAAGTGGCCATCTAGTGTCTGTTTGAGCATATCCAGTGAGAGGGATCTCACTAGCTGCCAAAGTCACACATTCCAGTCCTTTTGAACCCATTCCAACACCATGGCCAGATCTGCCTCAAATTCCATCTTACTGCATGGGATTGGAAGCTCCTCCTCCAATCCAAAAAAATGGTGTACCAAAGTACTCCCTCAAAGATATCCTCATTCATTTCACATCATGGGACTTTTCTCAATATGAGGATAGTTGAAGGGAATGTATATGTATCATGTGTGTATGTGTGTGTGTGTGTGTATACACACACACACACACATATATGTATAGAAGGGTGAATGTGTGTATACATACATAAGTGAGTGTGTGTATATGTGTGTACATATATACATAGACAGAGGGAAAAGGATCAGTTGAATAGGAAGGGATGATATCTAAAAAATAAAACTAAGAGATGAGAGAGGAATATTATGAGAGGAGAAAAGGAGAGACAGAATAGGGCAAATTATCTCATATAAAAGAGGCAAGAGAAAACTGCTACAATAGAGGGGAGCAGCAGGAAGGTGAAAGTGAATGGGTCAACCATACTCTCATTGAATTTGACTTAAGGAGGGAATAATATACACACTCAATTGGGCATCTTACCCTACAGGAAAGCAGGGGGGAATGGGATAAGAGGGGGGATGATAGAAGGGAGGGCAGATTGGGGAAGAGGGTACTTAGAAACATATACATTTGAAAAGTGACAGGGTAAAAGTAGAAAATAGAATAAGTGGGGGGTAGGATAGGATGGAGGGAAATATAGTTAGTCTTTCACAATATAACTACTAAGAAAATGTTTTGTTTGACTACACATGTACAACCTATACTGAATTGCTTATCTTCCCAGTGGGAGTGGGTGAAGAGGGAAGAAGAGAAAAAATCTGGAAATCAAACTTCTAAAAACAAATGTTAAAAAATAAAGTAAAATTGAAAAAACCAAACATCTTACATCATGTTCTAATGGATGAAGCCCTGGCCTAGGAGTCCAGACATCTAGATCCTATTCTGGCTTTTCTGGTACCTATACATGTGACCAGTTACTTAACCCCTCTTGGTCTTGATTTCCAAACCTGTAAAATGACTTGGCTGGAAAAAAAGATCTCTGAGGATGTCCCTCCAAGATCTAACATTGAATGAGTCTATAAACCACTTAAATCTCTTACTCTCCACACAATAAATCCCTTGAGTTCAGTCATGTTACCAAACTAAAAATAAGAGAATTGACTTCAGAGACATTGCTGGTCATGGAGGAGGCAGAAAATGGGTCTCCCCATACATACAAGCTAACCATTCCCAGATCACTATGCATCCATATGAAGAGTTGTATCCCTTACTCCTCCATTTTCAAAGAGGGGAAGAAAAAGGGAAATGGTATTCCCAATGTACTTTTCTGGCATGCAAGATCATAGCCATAGTCTGGAGTGTACCGTAAAAGGAAAACAAGTCAGTATTTGGGATAGTGGTAAAATGAAATTAACGAGTTAAATTGATTATGTTTCTTATTTTTAAGAAAAAATTCCTGAGGGGGCGGAGTCAAGATGGCAGAGTAGAAACAGGATTTCTGCCTTGGCTCCAGCTTCCACCTTCCCCAATCCATGTAAAAGGGGACTCTGGACAAACTTTGGAGCTACAGAACCCACAAAATGACACAGAGAAGTGAACCTCCCATTGAGGACAGCCCTGCAGCCCAGCAGGGAGTGGCCAGCAAGAGCACTGGGAGCTGATCCCATCCCAACTGGAGCCAAGGTGTTAGCCCCAAGGTGGGCCTAACCATCCACTGGCTGGAGGGACTTCAGAACACCAGCAGCTTTGGCTGTTTCCAGAATTATCAACATATAGATGCCAAGGACAAAGTGAGAGGTCAGTTCACTGTGGACATTGGGACCAGTAGTGGAGAGAGCACCGGCTTTTTCCCCCAGGGTGAGAAGCCACTAAGGAGCCCCAGTGCAGCTGGCTCCACATTGCAGCTTCAGCTCCTGGCCTGCAGACTGTAGGGGTAGTGGGCAATTGGTCTGAGGGGTAATCACTCTTGCTTTAATCTTCTTGGATCTGGATTGCTGTCTGGAGTGGAGGTCTTGGGGTGTGTGACCTGTTTGCCAGAGTGTGTGGAGGCTTCAGAGAGTGCACCCAACTAATATCTCCGGCAGCTGAGAAAACCCCAGCATTTGGGATGGAAGCTCCCCTGGCTGGTGGCAGAGTCCTCCTGTGGCAACAAGCCCAAAAGTCAAGTAATTGAGTGGCAACAGGCCCAGGCAAAGGGAGAAAAACACACAGAAAAATCCAACATTAGACTCCTATTTTGGGGACAAAAAGAAGCAAAGCATAGAACAGGAGGAAGACAGTGAAGTCAGAGCTCCTGCACCAATAGTTTCAAAAGAAAATATGAGTTGGTTATAGGCCATAGAGAACCTTAAGAAGCAGATAAGAGAAGTGGAAGAGAAATTGGGAAGAGAAATGAAAATGATGCAAGAAAATTATGAAAGGAGAGTCAATAGCCTGACTGAGGAAAATAACACCTTAAAAAATAGAATATGGCAAATGGCAAAAGAGGCTCAAACAGGTAATGAGGAGAGGAATGCCTTAAAAAGGCTAATTTGCCAGATAGAAAAAGAATCTCAAAAGCTCACTGAGGAGAATCTTTCCTTCAGACTTAGAATGTACCAAAGGGAAGCTAGTGCTGTTAAACAGATCCAAACAAATGAAAGAATAGAAGGCAATGTGAAATATTTCATGGGAAAAACCACTGACCTTGAAAATAGATCCAGGAGAGATAATTTAAAAATTATTGGACTACCTGAAAGCCATGATCAAAGAAAGAACCTAGAAATCATCTTCCAAGAAATTCTCAAGGAAAACTGCCCTGATGTTTTAGAACTAGAAGGCAAAATAGAGGTTGAAAGAATCCACCAATCACCTCCTGAAAAAGATCCCAAAAAGAAAACTCCTAGGAATTTTATGGCCAAATTCTGGAATTCCCACATCAAGGAGAGAATATTACAAGCAACCAGGAAGAAACAATTTGAATATTATGGAAACACAATCAGGATAACACAGGATCTGGCAGTGTCTACACTGAGACATCAAAGAGCCTGGAATATGATATTCTGGAGGTCAAAGGAGCTGGGATTAAAACCGAGAATCACCTACCCAGCAAAACTGAGTATCATGTTTTGGGGGAAAATATGGGCATTCAGTGGAATAGAGAACTTTCTAGTATTCTTGAAGAAAAAAACAGAGTTGAATAGAAAATTTGACATTCAGATACAAGAAGCAAGAGAAGCATGAGAAGGTAAACAGGGAAAAGAAATCATAAGGAACTTATCAAAGTTGAACTATTCACATTCCTACATGGAAAAAACAATAATTGTAACTGATGAAACTTTTCTCAGTATGAAAATATTTGAAGGGAATGGAAATACACACACACACACACACACACACACACACATATATAGTCTTTATTGGAGGGTATATAGGTGTATGAATACATATTTGAATGTGTGTGTATATATATATATATATATATATATATATATATATTTACAGGTATACATAGATAGAGGGCACGGGACCAATTTAATAGGAACGTATGATGCTTAGATGAATCAATAGGTGAAAGAGGCATATAATGAGAGGAGATGGGGAGAGACAGAATGAGGCTAACTATCTCATATAGAAGAGGAAAAGGAAAATGGGTGCAATGGAGGGGAAGAACAGGAAGGCATAAGGGAATGGGTCAATCTTATAATCATTGAATTTGGCTCAGGGATGGAATGGCATACACATGAAATAGGGTATCTCACCCTATAGGAGAGTAGGGGGGAAGGGGATGCGAAGGGGGATGATGGAAGGGAGGGCAGACTTGGGGGGGAGGGAAGTTGGAAGCACATACTTTTGAAAAGGGACAGTACCAAAATAGAGAATAGAGCAAGGAGGTGGGATAGGAGGGAGAGAAATATAATCAGTCTTCTACAATATATCTACTATGGCAATGTTTTGCATTAGCTACACATGTACAACCTATATTGAATAGCTTATCTTCCCAGTAAGGGTGGGTGACAAAGGAAGAAGGGAATGAATTTGGAATTCAAAGTTTTAAAACCAAATGCTTAAATATAAATATATATTATTATTATTATTAATACTATTTTACATGGAATTAGGAAATAAGAAGAGGGGATATCCTGGGCGACTGCTGTTTTTGGGAGGTGGGTAGGGGAAAATGGGGGGAAAAGTTGTAACACAAAAACTGGAGGAAATGAATGAAGTAAACAAGAAGTTAATAAAGCATTTAAAAAAAAAAAATTTCCAAGGTCCAAGACTCAAGTCTTGACTCCCTGAAATGTCTTTACTTTTATCAAAGTGAAAGGACTTTTTACTTTGGGAGAGGACTTAGCTGATAAAGCACACACTCTGACAGGTCCTGCTAAATTGGGAGTGCTTTGGGTAGATGCTCATCTTTTCAGGACCAAACTAAGTAATAGCAGTTTCTCTTTAAGCACCATTTCACAGTCTCAAAGCACCCAACAACACTTCTCTTTGGCTTGTGCCCCCAAAGAAATTAAAGAAAGAGTAAAAGGACCCATGTGTACAAAAGTGCTCATAGCAACTTTTTTTGTGGTGGCAAAAATTGGAAACTAGCGGGATGTTCGTTTTCTGGAGAATGATTGAACAAATGTTGGCATATGAATGTAATGGAATACCATGAGAGAGTAAGAAATGATGAAAGGGATAGTTTCAAAGAAACTTGTAAAGGCTTGTAAGATCTGTGGCAAAGTGAAGTTAGCAGAGGGATCGTGTATATAGTAGCAACAACACTGTAAAGATAAACCACTTTGAAAGACTTGAGTACTATAATCAATGCAATGACCAACCACAATTCCTAAGGATCAGTAATAAAGAATGCTACCCACCTCCTATCAGAGAGATGATGGACTCCCAGTGCAGAACGAGACATGGGTTTTGGTTTTGGGTTTTTTTGGACATGACTAATGGGAGAATTTGTTTGATCATTCCTATTTGTTACAAGGGTTTTTTTTTCTTTTTTCCCCCTCCAATTTGAGGATGGAATGAGGAGAAAAATACTCAATAAATAAAATGATAGGAAAAAAGAAATATAATTTATAAAACCATCTATTAACACTATTTCATTTGAGCCTAATCAGAATTCTGAGATAGGTTTGCAGCTACTATCACCCTCTTTTTACACATCAGAAAACTGAGGCTCAGAGGTATAGTGTTGATTTGCCCAAAACATTGGCTACCAATTGTTGAACTTTGTTGACCACACCAATTCATGGAGTTTGTCCACCAAGATAAGGAGTCATTACAATTTGCATTGATAGAAGAGTAACCATAATCAATCAATGTTAATCAGCAAGCATTTAAATGTTAAGCGATTCTGGGAATAAAAAGAAAAAATGAAATAGTCCTGTCTTCAAGAAGCTTTTTACCAAATATCCAAAAAAAAAAATTCTCAATATACACTTATTTACATTAAATCAGATCCACTCTCTTTGCTTTACAAATGAGGAAACTGTAGACCAACTTGGTGAATAGACTTTTTTCCCAGTTGTTACAGTATTAGTGGTGCCCACTCACATCATATGTCACCAATGTATTGTGAAGTTTCCTGGAATGGCAACCCTCAAATCTTTTTGTCAAATTGTCAAATAATTATATCATTACCCTTTATCTCAGTCTAACATCGAAGATGAAGATGAGTCAATACAAATTTTGGTCTGAGATTCTCATAAAAGATGAATAAAAACAACAGTAATCACTTCCTGATATACACCTAACCCCATCTGTGAAGTACACCCTGAGCCAAATAAGGACCAAGTAAAGAATTAGCTTCATGACCTTTAAAGCGTTACATTCCTCTGAGCTTGCATTCATATATTATGGTTGCTATTATTGACTGGTTCAGACATGATAGCATTCAAATAGGAAGCTCTCTGACAGAAAATTCCATTTACTGTTACAGATTATGATTTAGAATCTTGTGATCTTAATATATCATCTTAGATATTAGGTGCCTTGCCCAGGATTATACAGCTAGTATGTAAGACATGCTAGTCTTGAACCTAGATCTGCTTGACTCTAGGAATGACCCTCTATCCACTATTTTATTTTATTTGTATCATTATTTTTATTATTGTTGTTGTTACACTTCTTCCTTGAAACATCTCCAAAGTTATTGGCCTTCCTGTTCTGTTTAGCCATGAATAGGCCATTCAGGCTTTAGCTCCCAATTGATATTTTGCTTAATTCAACCATCCTGGGGACCAAGAAGGTTTTGCTGGTGCATGACTTTATATGCTCCTCCTGGTGTTTTGGTGTAGCTTACAGAACTTCCCCCCACATTTAAAAAAAATGTACAAGACAGATGAGAAGAGGGAAATTGCATTCCTTAGCTGGAAGAGTTCCTCTTGTTCTTGTCCAAGTAACCACAAAATGTAAGCCCCTTTGAGACCATGCTGGTCACGGACTTGGCTTCCACATCCTAATGACCTATTCCTGCAGACATCATCCTACCCAGCAGCCAGTTATCCTTCTTTCCCAGCAACAGTCCACTGAATCCACAAAGAGGCAAAAAGAAGGGGGAGGGCAGCAGATATAGCCAAGGCTGAACTGAGAGATAAGGAAATGGCTTCATCAGATTCCAAGAACAGATTGATTCAAAAGAGATGCAGTAAGTGCCTACTATATGCTTTTTGCTTGATAAAGTTTCTTTTTAAACCACAATATGACACATTATCCTTAGCCCAAGCTTAGTTAATAGCAGCAACAAGTTGTCATGCAACAGAATATGGAATAAACAGACCAGGGTTGAAGTCTACGCTCCACAACTCCCTGGATCTATGACCTTGGACAAACCATTGCCTGTCTCTGAAGTATGTTTCCTTATCAGTAAGATGTAGGTGAAATGTTTACATTATATGCCTTCAAAGGTGAGTGTGAGCAAAGTGTTTTATATACCTTAAAGCAATGGAGAAATCTCAACAATTATTTCTGTTTACAATAGAAAAAAATTGTTTTCAAAGTTAAAGGAAATGGCAAGTTATAAAATTATTTTTCTCTATATTGTACCCAGTTTGTCTCAGTACAGCCCATTTGTGAGCTAGTGGAAAGTATTCTGGATAGAGAGTCAAGGAATTTCCATTCTTAGTCTTGGCTCTGCCCCTGACCAATTGGGAGACATTTTGTCTAAGCATTAGTTACTTCATCTACACACATACATATACATGTGTGTACACACATAACATGTAAGTATTTACATGTATATATACACACACATCTATATCTATAGATACACACATATGTATGTGTGTATATGTGTGTTTGTCTACCCCTTTCTGGATCACTGACTTTTCATGGAGGAGGGACTCGTGTAACTCAATGAAATGATGAGCTATACTGTGCCAGGTTTACCCAAGATGGACAGGTCATAGTGGACAGGTTCTGACAAAAGGTGATACACTGGAAAAGAAAATGGCAAATCACTCCAGTATCTTTGCCCAGAAAATCTAATGGATAGTATTAAAAATTATCCATGCAGTCACAAAAAGTTGGACACAATTGAATAACTAAACAACAATACACATAAATATATGTATACAGGCACGCGCGCGCACACACACACACAGATTAAGACTTGTCCTGGTAGAATGGATAAAACACCCACTTTAATGATAGGAAAATCTGGCTAGGTAGATTGTATATGATATTTGGACAGCAGCCATGGCAACTCCCTCAGACTCTATGTTGGAGAACAGTTGTAGACCTTCAGAGACAGAGAATTTCCTTGTGGGGATCTCTCAATATTGTTGAAAATAAGTCAAAACCAACTATAGACCTCATTTTATAAAACGCATGTCTGGAATATACTCTTCAATATTATGTTATTTGATACATGACACAATGAAGTCAGTGCTAGTTATTATCCCCATTTACAGGAAACAGGTAATTATTTTAGAACAAACTATTATTAATTACTTGCAACTGGATTATAGAAAATCTAGAGGGGCGGCTAGGTGGCGCAGTGAATAGAGTGCCAGCCCTGGAGTCAGAAGGACCTGAGTTTGGAGCCGGCCTCAGACACTTAATCCACACAAACAAAAACCTAGCCATGTAACCTTGGGCAAGTTACTTAACCCCATGTAACCTTGGGCAAGTTACTTAACCCCAATTGCCCTAAAGGGGCAGCTAGGTGGCGCAGTGAGTAAGAGCGCCGGCCTCGGAGTTGGGATGACCCAAGATCAAATCCGGCCTCAGAAAATTGAGCACCCACATACAAATAATGACTAGCCGTGTAACCTTGAGCAAGTTACTTAACCCCAATTGCTTTAAAAAAAAAAGAAGAAGAAGAATAAAATCTAGGCAAATATGCCTTACTTATATCAGATAGCCCCCAAATTAAGATGCCTACATTTTTTCCCCAAAATCAAAGTTAAGATTACTGAGAGTTAGCTGGCATGTTTTGAAGAATCCCCTGGAAAGACTAAAAGTGGCAACTGAGTCCATCCGCCTAGGATGCTTCCTTGATCATTTATGAAGTAGCAAGAAGACAATCCTTGAGTTCATTCATTCATTCAATATTTATTAAGTGACTACTATGTTCCAGACATGATGCTAAGCCCTGGAGATTCAAAAATAGGCAAAAGACAATCCCTGCCCTCAGGGAGCTTACAATCTAACAATAACTTCTACTTATCCCTTCCCTTTTCCTTGTATAGATAGAAGGAGATACCCTATCCCAGATAAAAAGTGGGGGCAGTGCCTACTGAGAAGGCTGAGAACTTTCTAAGCATTTCTGCAGTTTAGTATGAAAAATTTAAGACAAACATACATTACCTCATTTGATCAATTCAGCAATGCTGTGGTGTAGGTTCAATTATTATCCCCATTTTAAAGATGACAAAACTGAGTACCAGAGATGTGAATTGGTTTGTCCTTAGACAAGGGAGGGAAAGCTTGAACTCAATGATCTTCCAAGACTCAGCCCTCAAAATGTTTGATCTGAACAATAATACATTCCAAGGGTCATGATGTCATGACATGCAGAATTTGTTAAGCCTTGGATTTCGGTATCTTCTTTGTGTATCATCTTAACTATAAGAAGTCTCCTACTCCACTAGAGCTGGGCCATTGATCAAAGCATTGAACTGAGAGGGCCGGGATTTGACATGGAAGAGGATGAGTCTGTGTAAGTATGTGTTGGAATGAAGCCAGAGCCTCTCCAGCATAAATGATGGATTATCTGTTTTGTATTATCTGTTCCTTAGGATCATAGGAATCAGAGCTGAAAGGAACCTTAAAATTTATCTAGTCCAACTCTTCACTTGATAGATGAGAAATTAAGGCCAAGAGAGGTAAATGACTCTCCCAAGATCATCCAGTTGACGAAAAGCAGAATTAGCTCTCTAGTAAAGGTCCCAGAATGCCAGTCTAGTATTCTTTCCACCACAATGTGCTGTTTTCTTACCTTCCATTTTTAGTATAGATAATCACAAGTTGTATATATAATAGCCAACATTTATATACCAGTTGAAGGTTTATGACATGCTATTCTCATTAAAGCCCTGTTAAGTAGGTAGGACAAGCTTTACTGCATAATTATATCCATTTCACAGATGAGGAAACTGAGGCTAACAGATTCATACCAAAAAAGTTCTTCTGCTTCCTGAGAAAGTTAACCCATTGCCTATACAGAGTAGAGAAAGGGGAGAGGGAGAGGATTGGCATACTTGTCATTCCCTGAAGGAGTGGGGTACTATAATATGGAGGGGCTTAGGATAAGAGAGTGGGAGGAACATCAAGAAAGAAGGTAGTGGGATACCAAACCAGATGCAGAACTAATCCCTCAACCAACCTTATCTTTCCCAATTACTGGTGCCACAGCTGCTGATAATAAGCATAATTATTATGATTTTTTTTTAAATCTCATTTTTAAAGAATGCTTTAAGGACCAGACATGTTGTGCCTTTTTTTCCTTTTTGGAGGGCAATTGGGGTTAAGTAACTTGCCCAAGGTCAAATGGCTAGGTTTTTGTTTGTGTGCGTTAAGTGTCTGAGGCCAGATCCGAACTCAGGTCCTTCTGACTCCAGGGCTGGCACTCTACTCACTGCGCCACCTAGCCACCCCCCATGTCATGCCTTTTAATGGAGAAGTTTGAGGTTGGTGGATCACTTGAGTTCAGGAGTTGTGAGCTGGACCATGTTAAATGGTTCTGATGTCTGCACTAAGTCTGGCACCAATTTGCTGAACCCCTAGTAGCTATGGCTGGTGGGAAGGGGCACCAGGCTGGCTAAGGAAGGTAAACCAGCACAGATAGGAAAAACATGATGGGTTAATGCTCCCATGCCAATCAGCTGCATCCATGAGTGGCAACTACACTTCCAGCATAGCCAAGATAGAAAGTTGTTATTGTTGTTCAGCCATTTCAGTCACATTCAATTCCTAATGATGCCATTTGTAGTTTTCTTGACAAAGAGACTGCAGTGGTTTGCCATTTCCTTCTCCAGTTCATTTTATAGATGAGGAAACTGAGACAAAAAAGGTTAAGTGACTTGCCCAGGGTCACATAGCTACTAAGTGTCTGAGGCTGAATTTGAACTCAGGAAGATGAGCCTTTCTGGTTTCAGGTCCAGCACTCTATCCACCATGCCAACTAGCTGCCTGATAGAGAAATCCAGTCTCAAAAAATAATATTAAATAAAATTTAGAAGTTGCTAAGATTTAGAAAGAGGATGGAAGAGGAGGAAGCGAAGAGTTTAAGTTCTCTGCCTCTTTGGGGGAACTACATGTAGGCAGAAGATAAACATTTGGAATACTAATTAGCCCAGGAGTTAATCCACAAATATTTATGGAGTAGCTCCTTGACAAGATAATGGCAAGTATTAAAGGTCAAGAAAAGTTATATAGGGGAGGCTAGGTGGCACATTGAATAAAGTACCGGCCCTGGAGTCAGGATGACCTGAGTTCACTTAACACAAAAACTAGCCTGTGACCTTGGGCAAATCACTTAACCCCAATTGCCCTCCAAAAAAACAAACAAACAAAAAGATGTTATATAAAAAGTAAACTACAACTCTACTGTACAATTGTGGTGGGAAAAGTATTCAATCCAAGGAGACTGGGCATGCAGTCCTTTCTTTCTCGATAATCTTACATATTGGCCTCCTCCATAAAATGAGGAAATTAGCCTAGATGGCCTTTTCAATTAAAAAAATCTATGGTGCTTAAGAATTATTACCAAGTGCTTCGTTCGAAGGGGACCCTATCTAAAGCCATTTTAAATTGGTCATATTTGGAATGGGTAAAGCTATTTATGCACAAAGTGAGTGAAGAGCTAAGGAAGCATTCACAAAGATATAGATTCTTAGGGTCAGGAGGTACCTCAGAGGCCATCTTGCCTCATTGATAACTGGAACAAGAATTCATCTATAACAGATGCAAGTGACATCCAGCCTTTGCTTTAAGAAACTAGTGAGGAAGAACCCATTAGCTCTCAAGGTAGCCTACTATACTGGTAAAGTGCTTTCTTAATCCCTGTTTAAAAATAAGCACATTTTTTTTCTTCTCCAATCCTGTAGTACCTCTCCCGTTTTGCAAAATCTTTCAGAGATAATTGACAGTGGTTTAGCAATATCACATCTCCTAGGTTTTCTGTACCCAGGAAGTACTTCATCCAAGCCTAGTGACTTGAATTCATCAAGAGCTGCTAGGTGATGTCTTAGTACAGCCATATTTATTTTGGATCTTAACTCCCTATTAGTTATATTTGTCCTGTCTTTTCCAATCCAAAGAACATTTTCCTTGGCACAGGAAATAGTAGCAAAAGGAAAGTTGGGTGGCTCCAACTTTTCTCTGTCAAGTTATCTTCATCCCCAAAACAATGCATAACAAGCCTTTCCCTTTTTATTCATCTTATTTACCCTAATATAGCTTTTCTTATCCTTAGATTTCATTGCCAGACTCAGTCTGACCCATAGTAAGTTCTTAATAAATGCCTCTTCATTCATTCATTCTTAATTTTAGCATTACTGACACAATTCTTGTACAACCATGCTTCCCTTTTGTTTTCCAACTTGTTGTTACTTCCAACTTTTTTATGTTGTTCTTAAAAAATCTGTTGTTCATTGAGTTCCCTGTATATCCACATAAAAAAAGTCTCTCCTTTCCCCAGCCATTAAAATTGTTTCCCTTTATATATTCAAAATTTTATCCTTGAAATCTTCCTAGCCCTCTTGAGCTGAATTATTCCTTGGAATTTTTGGCTATGGGATCCTATCTACTATTCCCTTGGATTCTTTATAATCTGCTCTCTCCAACTAAAAGCATTAAAGGTCAGATCCAGTAACAATGGAATCCAAGAGACTATAAAATTTTTGGTACAAGTGAAATTTGATTTATTAGCTATTCCTGGGAACAAGCTGGAGTTGGAAGTCTTTGGGCTGTATTTTTCTTAAGGGGAGATGACCTTGAGAGTGCTCACATGGGTTTCATATAACTTTCTTTTGCCTTGGAACTAATAATTATAGATGAAGAGAAAATCAAAGCTATCCCTTACAAACAGGATTGAGAGTATCTTTGGATCACAGAGAGAAGAAAGTTGATGTTGCCACCACTTCATATGAATAAGTCCCTGGC
Organism: Gymnobelideus leadbeateri; assembly: GCA_011680675.1. Lineage (NCBI taxonomy): Eukaryota > Metazoa > Chordata > Mammalia > Diprotodontia > Petauridae > Gymnobelideus > Gymnobelideus leadbeateri. The sequence goes on from WOXC01005067.1 coordinate 18,688, forward strand.
TAACTTTAACCATCCTGAACCTCGAAATTTCACCTACTCCCTTGAAAACCAAGTTTAATGTACTATTGGTCTTCCCATAGACTTACAGTCACTCACAGCTATGCCCATTTTAAGTTTAGTATCACTTACCTTTGGCATCGTCCTGACTCGTAGATTTTCACAGGGCGCTCAAAGACCCTGAATAATAGGATGGGTTGGGGAGGTATAAAAATAGGACATGCAAGGTCAAAGAGTAAGGACATGGTAGGGAAAGGCCTACTGCTGAGACATTACTGCACACACAGAACCGTGTATGAACTTTCCATAGCTAATTTACCAACCTTACTTCTTGTTACTACCTATTTCTGATACCATGTTATTATTTCATCCAAAAAAATCCTCATCATTAACCTGTCCAGACAACAGCTTCACAATATTATAGCTTCATTGAAAAACTCATCAGCAGCAGCCTTCTCACACAACTGCACACACTCCATCCAGCCTTACTTCCTACCAGACAACTCTCACTACCAATGATCTTCTTACCCACTCACTCCCCAGTCTCAGCCTTCAAGGTTTAGGAGGATTTGGGGAAGCATCTTAGAAGTGACAACTATGTACAAATTGGACTAGGCTGTTAATAAGTCCAGTGTTGTCAGTTTTGTTGGTCCTCTCTCTAAGAGTAGGCTGGTGGACATCTGAGCAGTACAGGTATTTCACGCTTAGGCTCTTTCCCAGAGACAATATGGTGGGTAGCATGGTTTCCTTGGGATGACCACACTATCAGCAGTTCCATTGAATCACTGATTATAGTGATCTGTGTCAGGCCATGCCCCTCCACACTTTCTCCCCATGGCCTAACTGAACCCAGAGTGCAATGGTCAGCAGGAGGTCGGCCATCATCTGTGGCTGCTGCCAAAGATTCTCCATGTGTTTTCTCCAACAGAAGACAGATGCTGTGGCTGTGCATAGGGGGAGTGGTAATGTGAACTCCCTGGTGCAGAGCAACAGGGAATCTTGCAGTCTAGGAGAGGCAGAATGAATTTCCCTTCCCACTTCAGAAATGACAGAGAGACAAACGGCACCCCATTTATTCTGCTGACCAATGCAGGAAGCAATGCCAGCTTACCCGAAAGCTGGAGACAAGAAAGATAAAAGATTGAAGGAGATGGAGAGGGAAAAAGAAAGAGAAAGAGGGGGAGAGGGGAGAAAAACAGAGAGTGAAAAAGAGATAAAGACAGAGACAGGGAGACAGAGGGAGAGAAAGAGCATGAGGAAGGGGGAGAGAGAAAAAAAAAACTTCTTACTGATTTAGATGAGAAACAAACTTTAAAAAGCTGAAATATAAATAACTGTAGTAACTAATCTTGGCCCTGGAGAACAGATAAAATAGATTTTCCTCTCCTTAGCAGAGAGGTGGGAGACTACAGGGCAGAATGTTGTATACCTTGTCAAACTGGGTCTTTGTATCATTTGTTTCTGTTTAACTGTTTTGTTTTCTATGATTCGATTTGGGAGAGGGGAAGGTTTTTATCAAGAAGTGACTGTGACATAAAAACAAAATAAACAGAATGTTTTTTATTATTTTTAAAGAAACAAGTTTAAAATATGATATCATTTTAAGGATCTGATCAGGGACACATCATAGAATCTCAAAGTTGAGATGGAACTTCTGAGGTCACCTAGTCCAAGCTGGAGCCTGCCAAGAATTTCTTCTACAATTTCCCTTATGAGCAGTAATGGAGTCTCTGCTTAAAGGTTTACAATATAGTGAACTTACCACCTTACAAGATGGCCCATTCCACTTCAGGACACCTCATTGTTGGGGCAGAAAGTTTGGGTTTTTTTCTTTTATGGAACCAAAATCTCTTTCTTTGCAACTTTCACTGCTCCTGGTTCAGTCCTTTGTGTCCATATAGAACAATTCTGATCCCTTTTCAAAAGGGCAGCCCTTCAAATACACAAAAAAACGGCTATTTTGACGCATCTTAAGTCTTTTCTTAACCAGGATAAACATCCTTGGTTTCTTGGATCAATTTTCTTAAAGCATGATCTCCAGTCCTTTCACCATTCTTTTGACTTTTCTGTGGTTCTTGAGTGGAATCTCTCTCTCTCCCTTTCCCTCTCCCTCTCCCCCTGTCTGTCTCTCTCTCTCTCTCTCTCTCTCTCTCTCTCTCTCTCTCTCTCTCTCTCTCTCTCTCACACACACACACACATACACACACACACACATACACACACACACGCACACACACACCTATACATCTGTACAAACACATTATTTTAACAGGTTATGTGGGAATATCTTCTTTTTGCCACTAACCCAGGAGCTCATACACAATTTCTCTATGAATTAAACTATTAACTCCCCTTTCATTAAGAGTTTTGTTTTGTTTTCACAAGTTCTTAGTTAAACCTGAAATCTCACCAGCCCATTACAAGTTGTGTATTCACAAAGCTCCTGAAAACATCCTTTCATTGGTTTGTGAAAATGCAACTTTTTATCTTTGTGTTGAAAAATTGGGCAGAAAAATGATAATACTAAAAAGCATACTGCTGCCATTCACCTATGAATCCTATGTATTCTACCTGGCCTACAGTCTTAATACTTGAATGAAACCAGATTACAGGCAAGTAAGAATCTTAACACCACTGATAACCATGATTTTGAAAAGTACCTTGGCAAATTTTTCAGTCGTTCGACTTCTTATGCAAAGGCCAAAATATTTCTATGGCAAAGGAAGAAGGTGGGCACCGGGGCAGGGTGGGGAGGGACAAACAGAGAAACAATGGTGACAGGTAGACAGAGAGAGAGAGACAGAGACAGAGACAGAGAGAGAGAGAGACAGAGAGACAGAGACAGAGACAGAGAGACAGAGACAGACAGAGAGACAGAGAGATAGAGAGACAGAGAGGGACAGAGAGACAGAGACAGAGAGAGAGCCAACATATTACTGCTGATTCAGATACTAATAAAGAATCAGGAATAGGGAACTGACCTGTGATTTAATTAGTACTGAGAACTTCCAGGTGAGAAACTCCCTATCAATGTAGGTTGACACCTCCTCTGCACCCTTTGACCTTGAGAGTTACCTAGGACACTAAAGAGTCATGTCTTGCCTAGGGTAACACATCCATTGTATGTCAAAGGCAAAACTTGAACCCAACTCTTCTTAGCTTCACAAAGAGCTTCTGTCTAATATGCCACACTACCTCTCAATGAAGAATTAAAGAACGTAGGAGGGAAGTTACTCATCTAAGCCAAAAGCAGAAGTAAAGACACTGTCATGCTGTTGAAAGTAATGGTGCAACATGGAATCACACCTTTTAAGGCCAACTTTTGTGTGTTTCTCAAGATAAACCACTAGTTAGTTTTTTCATGACTACATCATATGACTTTAGCACTGAAGGCCACTGAGTCGAACCTCTTCATGGTACAGATGAGTAAACTGATGCCCAGAGACATTAAGTGATGATGAAATATATGCAGTCTAAGTGATAGATTCATCTAGGGGCTCCATAGTTCATTGAGTGTTGGGCCTGGGGTTAGGAAGACCTGAGTTCAAATCTAATCTTCGATGCTAAATGTATGACTCTTGGCAAATTATTTAACTTCTTCCCTCAGGTTCCCCAACTGTAAAATGGGGGTGCTAATAGCACCTGCCTTCCAGGTACGTTGTGAGGATTAAGTGAGGTAAAAGTAACAAAATGCTTAGCACAGTGCCTGGCATGTGGGAAATGCTATATAAATGCTGGCCATCATCACCATGATTAGTAAATTGGATCTTGGATAGATTAATTGAGGTTTCCTGACAAAGAGTGTTTGCTACTGTCATGGCAGATGTCACACGATTAGTTCAAAATAAAGAGACTTTTCTATTAAAATAAGAAAAAAGATTTAATCATGGACGCTCCAGCACCAGATTCAATGCTCTGCTCTTCCCACTGCTGGGTTCATGTTGAAACATGGCACTCTGAATGCACCTCTGAATTCTGTCACTGAGGGTGGAAAAAACACTCCAGCCTCAAGGAAAGGTTGACCTGGATTAGGCACGGTTCGTGTGTGTGTGTGTGTGTGTGTGTGTGTGTGTGTGTGATGGGCCTCTTTGGCAATCTGGTGAAGTCCACAGAACCATTCATAAAATGATATTTTAAGGACATGCAACAAAATGCCTAAGATTACAAAGAAAACCAATTATTTAGAAATATAGTCATCAAAATACCTTTTGTTTTAAAAGCAAATATACATGGGGAGGTTAGGTAGTGGAGTGAATAGAGCACCAGCTCTGGAGTCAGGAGGACCTGAGTTCAAATCTAGCATCAGACACTTAACACTTACTAGCTGTGTGACCTTGGCCAAGTCACTTAGCCCCAATTGCCCAGCCTTCCTCCCTTCAAAAAACAAAGTGAAAAAAAAAGCAAATACATGGATCACCAAAAATGTGCATTAGATCCTGTCTAAGGTGCCCTGGAACTCAAGGATATGGTGAAACTACTACCAGCCCACAGAAACTATTGGGAGCACTACACCAGGGGCCATCTCTATGACTATGGTGATGGGGGCTCAAATTAATGAAGGCATCATAGATATGCTTATCTATTTTCATGATGTGTTCCACTAGTAGAATATAAAGTCCTCGAGGACAGGGAATTATTTTTGTTTTGCCTTTTATCTCCTCACAGAGCGCCTGGCACATAGCAGACATTTAATAAATTCCTGCTGAATTGGACTGAATTTGGATATAGGAGGAAGGAATTTTGCAAGCTACTGACTCTCTTTTCTCTTACTTCCCAGAGTGCCCTGGAGTTGAATGGGCCGGGATGCTTGTATTTGAGTGATGTATATCCTATATGATATATGTCTATCTAGAGACAATATGTTTTTATACCATTGCATACAAGCACACACACACACACACACACACACACACACACACACACACACACACAGAGTCTGTCTTGAAAAAGAGCTCAGTCTATACATAAGGTGTCTTTTATTGGCCAGTGGTTTATCCTGAAAGAACCTTGTAGGTCAATGGATGAGATCTGACACTATTCTGGATTATTTTTCTCTATCCCTGTTTCTTAGACATGGTTATTATTATAGATGATGCTAGGAGAGGCTCATGGGCGTCTCGTATTCTATTGCTGGTCCCTTTTGGAAAGAGAAGCTGCTCATGGAAAACCTCCCTTTCTGTCCTAAGTCAAGACATTCCTCGGGTGAATGGGGAAAAGAGCCCCCTCCCTGCATCCACGCCATTTGGAAGTGATTAACATCGAGATACCCTGACAGAGTGAATGATGCTGAGCCCTCACTCCTGGATCCCTAGCAACAAATACATTGGGAGTCCCCCCACCCCCAGCCCTTGGCATAAGCTACTGTACAGTGCTGTACAATCCCTCTTGGATCCTGAATTTTAAGGCTTGCCTTCCACTTACTGATGTATGGGATCAACTTTAATAGCAAAAATCTGGCACTGTGAAGGCACCTTCTGCCTACTGAAGGCCCCAGGGGCAAATCCAAGGAAGTCCTGGAGGAGGCAAGTAGACTGACAGCTCATATTTCTGTTTCCAGTCTGTGATGTATGTAGGGCCCATTCTTGTCTTCTCCACCTCTGAGCAGAATGCAACAATAACAAGGCTTCCTCCACCTTCTCAAGACCCCACCTGGTTCTCCCAGGAGGCTCTCCTACTTAGGAGACACCCATCCCACAAAAAGCCTGAAGACATTGCTAATAATTCTGAATTCACCTCCTCCTTTGTTGTACCAAACACCTTTCCTGCATGGGAAACTTATGCCTGACATCATCAGAATCTTAAAGATCAGTGCACTGATCTTCCTTCTTCACTTCCCAGACACGTAACCATTGGGTCCCCAAGCCCTGTGGAGATGGGGCCAACATGTGCTGGTGATTAAGAACAACTAACAGGGTCATATAAACATAAAGCAGAAGGAATAGACCCCAGCTGTAGTCCAGAAGAATTATCAGAATGCTGAGAAAAGGTTAAACCAAAGAGTATACCAGGGTTAATAAATCACAAACCAGCTACAAAGGGGCAATTTGTCCTATGAATTAAGGTGTCTTTTTTTTATTTTTGCTTTTTGGAGGGCAATTGGGGTTAAGTGACTTGCCCAAAGTCACATGGCTGTTTTGTGTGTGTGTGTGTTAAGTGTCTGAGGCCAGATCCGAACCTCAGTCCTCCTGACTTCAGGGCCAGTGCTCTATTCACTGTGCCACCTAGCCACCCTAAGGTGTCTTTTCATGATAAAGTTATATCTCCTCCAAACTCAGCTGTATCTGCTCAACTGACCAGAGCAAGGATCACCTCTTTTCTCTCCAAGTTTTGAGAGAAAAATGGTCCCTCCCTGTTGACCTAGCCATACTGTGAGTGTTATAGGGCAAGAAGACTCTGCCACCAATATGATGAGACCAACTGGACAAGTCAGTTTCCTCATCTATAAAATAATGGGATTAGGTTAAATGATCTCTAAGAGCTTTTCCATCTCTCACATTCTCTGGGTCTTAATTCTTCCTTAATCTTGGATAAGTCAGCGTTGGCCTAGAAAAGGAGAGAATCACTTCTTGAGAGGTCATATAATAAAATAGGCCTGGCTGGAGGGCGGTGAGCAAGGGGGCAGGGGGAGAAGAGGGAAAGGGACAAGGATTGAAGAAGGTTGAGGATGTGTCTAATCACTGGTCTCCTTACCCTTCAATCCTACTTCATACTTCTTTTATGAGAAAATGTGGCTTATTTCGGAGAATGATTAGAAAGGTGAGGGAGAGTTTTCTGATAAATGACTGGGACATTTGAGGTGGGGAAGCCTGACAATTGTTAGGCTAATTAAATTCATTAACTTAATTAATTGATTAGGTTAATTAATGGAGAATAATTTTCACTTGGATGGCAGAACCAAAGAATTATGAAATGTCCAACTTTCCTTTTCCCACACAATCAGACACTCTAGTTATAGAAACTGACTATTACATATGGCCAGGAAACAGAGAAATGCTTTATGAACAAGGTTATTTCTTTAGAAATAATCATGTCACCCAAACTGCAAAAGACGAAGGGGTCCTAACTTAAAGACCATAGACCCTCATGAGGTCCATGGATAGATTTCACTAACCCCTCCCTGAAATTTAGCATTTCCTTCAATTATTTAAAAACACAAATCTGAGAAGGGGCCATGGGTTTCCCCAGCCTGCCAAAAGGATTCCATTACACACACACACACACACACACACACACACACACACACACACACACACAAGAACCCATGAATTAGACTGAAGACTTGAAATTTGCTGTAATGATATTTCTCTTCTGCTCCCCTCCAAATGTATAGTATATGTATGCTCATTCTCACATTGCCATATTCTCACTGAATTTCCCATTGATTCTTAGCTCTAAGTTTTACTCATTTATACTATTTTCTATGTGCTGTTGAATATATTATTCATTTATACTAGGCCTTAGGTTGAGTTCCCATTCTGCCTCCAACTGAACCTGTTGAAAACATACTATTCTTCAAAACCTCAACCAAATGCTATCTCTTATGTGACATCTTCAGGACCACCCCTCTCAAGCCCAAGGTTTCTCCTTAGAACTTATATGGTACTTTGTCTATGCATCTAAAATGTTTCTGAGCCATCATAGAGAAGTGGGGGGAAAACACTGGATTCTGAGTCAAGAAGTCAAGGTCATTAATAATAATGACATATTTATATAGCACTTTAAAGTTTACTAAGCACTTTCCTCATCAACAGCTAAACCTGGTACTTCTACCCTATACATATGAAGAAACTGAGACTCTGAAAGGTAATTGTCAGAATCAAGAATAAAACCAAGTCCTCTGAGTCCAAGGAAAGAAGAAAATAATCATTTATTAAGCAACTACAATGTGCCAGGAGCTTTGCGAAGGGCTTTACAAATAGTATCTTCTTCATTTCTCACAACTCTGGGAAGTAGGTGTTATTATTATATAGTTTACAGTTGTATATTATGTATGTATAAGTATATGTTATGTGTATTATATTTATTCTGGTACATATATATATATGTATATTATACATTTTACAATTAAGGAAACAGAGGTAGATAGAAGTTAAGTGACTTGTCCATAACCCCACAGCCAGTAAATGTCAGAGGTTGGATTTGAACTCAAATCTCCCTGACTCCATGCCCAGAGTTCTATCCACTGCATCACTGAGCTGCTTCTGCTAAATCAAGCATTATTCCCACCATACCATGTTCTATCATTTACTAGCTATGTAACCTTGTATAAATCATAGATCCCATCCAGCCCTATGAGCTATGGTTCTATTTTGCATAGTAATTAAGCTTATGAAGGCACAATTCCTCTCCTGTTTATCTAGGTTTTTCCTTCAGCACCTGGCCAGTTCTGATTTCATAGTAGGAGTTTATTAAATGTTTATTGAACTTAATTGCAATGATATATGCCTCATTGTCTGTAGTTTCAAGATAGAGGTATTGTTACTGACTTTCTCTAGAGGGTCAGCATAAAGAGAACAAAATCCAGGGTTATGTTTGCTCCAAAAAAGAGCCCAAATCAGGTTTGGTTCTAGCCTCTGATGAGTAAAGAGAGATTTCCAGCATCTCACAATAAGAGAGCTCCCAGAATCTTTCATCTGCTGCATTTAAAAAAAATTATCTATCGTTGACATGAAGGATGCTTTGTTCTTGGGATTCTGCTATACACAGAGGAATGAAATCTATTAGAAAATCACAAAATCACAGGCTTAGGGCTGGAATAGACATTGCACATCATCTAGAGAAGCTTTCTCATTTTACAAATAAAAACTGAGACCCTCAGAGGTTAAGTGATTTTCCAAAGGTTATACAGGTTACCATGGCCAAAGTGACATTCGAACCCAAGCCTTCTGACTCCAAAACTAACCCTCTTTCCAGGTTGTGTGTTTGTCCTTCGTTTTCAAAGAGGACCATGGCATCAGGGAGATGATGACATGACTTGCCTTGACTTTGATTTGAGGGAGGGAGGGAGGGCTGTGTAAGGTCACCAGCCTCACTTGCTCCTCCAGAGCCATCTGGATCCAGTGCCCAGATATTCATCAGGATGATTGGAGATGACCAGCTCTCTTTCCATTGTACTATGCAAACAACCACTTAAGAATCCTTTATTCATCACCAACCACCAAGGCTCTGATATTTTTTTTTAAAGATTCTGGGATCTCCGCGGAGCCAAGATGGCGGAGTAGAAACAGCACGTCCAAGGCATTCTCCCCCCAGATTACCTCCAAACTATGTAAAAGGGGACTCTGAACAACTTCTGGAGCCCCAGCACCCACAGAACAACACAGAGAAGCTAACCTCTCACTGAGGACAGCCTAGCAGCACTGCAGGAAGGACAAGCGCAGTGCTCTGGGAGATGGGGAGAGACAGGGTAGGGTAAACTATCTCATGTAGAAGAAGCAAGGGGAAGTAGTTGCAGGGGAGGGGAAGAATAGGAAGGCAACAAGGCAAAACCACATTCTCATTGAATTTGGTTCCGGGAGGGAATGACATACATACTAAATGGGATATGTCAGCATGCAACAGAATAGGGGGAAGGAGGATGAGAGGAGGGATGATGGATGGGAGGGCATTCTTGGGGGGAGGGGAGGTTGGAAGTACCCACTATAGAAGAGGGAAGGATCAAGTAGGGAATGGACCAGGTGGGGGGTGGGATGGGTGGGAGGGAATTATAAGCAGCCTTGTACTTGTATAAATAGCCATAGTACATATCTACTATGGTAATGTTTTGCATAGCTACACATGTACAACATATACGGAATTACTTATCTTCCCAGAGGGAATGGGTGACAAGGGAGGAAGGGAATGGATCTGAAATTCAAGGTCTTAAAATTAAATGTTTCAAATATATATTAATACTATTATTAATACCCTTTTGCTTGTAATTGAGAGATAAGATGTGCAGGCATTGGGGCACAGAGATTCACCTTGCTCTAATGGAAAAGTCGAAGGGGGTATGGGAGAAGATATGGGAGAGAGCTGGGTAGGGGAAAAATGGGGGGGGGGATTGTAACTCAAAATCTGGCAGAAATGAATGATGTAAAACAGAAGTTAATAAAGCACTTGTTTAAATAAAAAAAAAGATTATGGGATCTCTTGAGACTTATCTTGGCTAAATGAATACATGAGTTAGGGAGGAGAGGGGAGGTCAGAGGCACTGAACATCCTTGTAACTCAATGCTAAAGAGGCAAAAGACCACAAGTTCCTCCGAAAATGGCCAGAGTAAATCCTACCTACTCATCTAAATATCCCTGGAAATGTGTGTTCTGTACAACTATATGACAGCAGATAGGACCAAAGTGATAAATACCTGCTCTGAAGATCCTAACTAAGTGAAAAAGTATCTCCTGTGTGCCAAGAACGATTTCTAGCCCAGTCGCCTTCGTGTTACATTCTCAGTATCATGTGAGTGAGCCTGAGGCATGAATGCACTAAAGTCTACTCCTAAAAACATCTGGCTGGTTTCCCAAATCCAATCTGGCTCAATCCTGAACCTCACCAGGAAGAGAACCTGCCCCTTGGGACCCCATGTACTGCAGCCAAGAAGTTCAGAGCCCACCTATCATCACCTAAGAAAGAGGTTCAGAATTAAAATGTTAAAATTATAGAAACTTCCTGGAGACCCCATTGAGAAAGATTCTATATTACTTTGGAAGTCATGGGATACATGAATCAGTGGCCACCCAAAACCCAAAGGATCACATCAAAAGCCTTGGTTGCATTTTACCAGTCTTTGACCCATCCCTTTATACTTGGGGGAATCTGAAGAGTGGGGAGCTTCAAGTAGAAGGGAAACAACATTGGACCTTGGGTCAGAGACTCTGGCTTTGTATCACAGTTCTATTTTCTACCTATATGACATTGGGCATGTTAGCCGTTTATAAAATGAGGGATTGGACTAAAATGCAGTCCAGTTATCAATTTTGTGATATTTTGGAATCAAGAAACATGTGTTCTAGTCAAAGCTTTGCCATCATCTTACTGTATGACTTTTCACAATAACTCAACCTTTTCTGTTCTCAGTTTCCTCTTCTGCAAAATGGAAGTTTGAGTATATGATTTCTGAAAACCCACTAGCTTGAAGATCTCAAGTTTCAAGTTAAGATGATCAAATTTAGAGCTGGAAGCTATGGTGTAGGCCATTTAGTCTGATGGTCTCCTTTTGCAAATGAACATGAAGATAGTGGTGGAACAGAAATTTGAACCTAGTTAGACACAGTACACTGATTTAGAATTCAGTGTTCTTTCCAGTATGCCATGTTTCCTCTCCAAGTCAATCCAAATGTAATAGAATCCAATCCAAAACAATTCATAAATATCAAGTGCAAGACATTATGCTAGGCATTGAGAATACTAAGACAGATTTTTAGAACAGTGACTACCCTCAAGGAACTTATACTTGAATGTTTCCTGAGAATCCTATACAAGTTTTGGACCCTATTCCAGTCCATGGGTCTTGTAGCAAAGAGGAAACGGGTCCATATGTCAACTTGCAGACCAGGAGCAGCCCTAAATGTCCAAATAATTCCAAGAATGAGGAGATTCAAATCTTCACCATTCTCCCCCTCACAAAGTTGGAGGGAGAGGAATTTAGAAAGGGATGAAGCAGGGAGGAGGAAGGTGGGTGTTCTCAGAAGTTTAGATTCAAGTGGAACTTTTGGTTCTCTTCCATAGTGATTCTGAGAGTTCTGAGATAGGAGGCAGTTCAGATCAGAAATATTCCTCATAATGACTGAAAATCTTCTAAGTGACCTTTACAACTAACTTCTAACCCTGGTCTAGGTTCACTGTAGACCGTAAATCATTTGTACCCTGCTTCTCTGAGAGTGACTATCTTCTTACCATCTTCCACATACTTTTCATTCATTCACTCAAATGAAATATTTGTAAAGAGTTTTGCAAATCTTAAAATTCATATAAATTCTAGCTATTGTTCATTCATCCAATCAGTCAGTCATTGCAAAAACATATATTAACTATCTATTCGGGAGAGGGCTAGGCCTGGGCTAGGTACTAGGTATTGGGCTAGGCACTGGCAGAAATACACAGATATGGTAAACAATCTAGGCCTAGATATAGGCCTAGTCCTCGAGTACCTTACTGTCTCTTAAGGAAAAGATTTTAATTCATACATACATACATACATACACACATATATATACACATGCATATACACATATGCATATATGTATGTATGTATACTATATTTTTGTCTGTATGTATATATGGTGTATATGTATGTGTACATGTATATGTGTATAAATATATACATATGTAATTTACAAAACATAAGTATGTAAAAAGGGGTATGCACAATACCATGAGATGTTGGAGGAGAGAGAAATCATTTCTGGTTGGTTGGATCACCGTGAAAGGGGTTGCATTTTAACTGGTCCTTGAAGGATATGTAGGATTTCAATAGGTAAAGATAGGAAAAGGAAAGTATATGCATGTATGAAGGAAAGTATATACAAATGTGCAGGGGCTGGAAAGGGTGAAATGTCTCAGAAGATGTTCAGTTCGGCTGGAACATAGCATAAATGAAGGAGCAAAATGGGAACTAAGGTTTATAAGATTAGAGTAGAGCCAGATTATAAAGGGTTAGAAGACAATGGGGATGAGGGTGGGGAAGGGAGGAGTATTGAAATCTTTTGACCAATAGAGTAATGTGATCAGATATGTATATTAGAAAGACTGATTCTACATCACTTTATAGAATGAATTGGGAGGGGCAAGACTAAATGGCAGAAAAGTGGCTTGGAGGCTAATTAAAGAGGAGCTGTAATGGATAATGGATGAAGTATTTTAAGGACACTAGTGCACACTGGTTAGACTGAAACCCTCATCTCAGAAGGAGGAAAAGGGGACCTGTAGGAAAATTATAGCTCCAATCCAATTGGAATGATAGATAAATGCATGAGTACAGGATCCCCTGATACCACAGGAATTCTAGCAACTTTTGTATTTACCTTTATCTAAACAACTCGGGATAGGCATATTCAAAGGTATAGTAAGGTGTACTTACCTTAGATGGGTACTTTTGTTAAAATGGGTACTCTGGCTCCCCTTTATCTACCCCAGTATAAAATCTCACAGACCTCTACTCACCTTTGGCTATGCTTTGTCAGACTAAAGTCTAAGAACCAATTTTCTGGTTAAATGTGTAGCTTCATTTACCCAGCCCAAACCCAGATTGTTATCTAAGGGTATTAGTGAGGAATATGTACTTATCTCCTTATATCATTTTTGTGCAAGTGAATGTTCCACCAGTGGTCTGTATGCTATTAATAAACAGTGTAATTATATTAGAGGTGGGAATGGCTGTTTCTCTTTTTTGATATCCAAAATTGGACTAACACAAGCACTGAGGCTATTATCTTTAGAAAGTGAAGCTATTTCTCTATTAGTTAACTATTTGCCATCATTTGCTTTTTCGGACAAGGAAAGTCACATGGAAGTCACTTGACCAAAACTTCAGTTGCCACATTCCATTATACTTTAGGATTAATTTAGCCATGGACCATTTCTAGACTTGAAATATTGACAGATCCCACAAATGCCAGTGAAGGAATCCTAACGAATGTGGTATCTCCAGATAAAAGAGGAATGGGTAAACTTTTGGAACCCAGTTGAGGAAATGAAGCATATTTTTACAACAAAAGTTGTTGCACATATTTCCATACCTAAATAATTTCATATTTTAGCTTAAAAATATTGATTCCATACTATAAAAATGCCATCATGAAAGCCCTATGTACATTGAATTTGGGCTCCATAGGACATGAAAATAGGCCACACTGCCTTAGGAATATAACACTGACTGGGTGGCCCCAAGGGAAGTGACTGGTAGTTATACTGAATATGGAAAGGGTCCAATTTCAATTTTGTTGCCAAGTTAAGGAGAATTAACAGCAAACAGACAGAGGCAAGGAAGGCAATTCCCTTAGGAAGGTAGCAAACATCTCCACAAGCCAACGCCTCCATGTGAAATAACACAGCTCTTCCAGCAAGCTGAGGGATCAGGGTCATGAAGATGGTAACAATCACCATAGGCAAGAACTATGAACATTAGAACAAAGTATTGTCTTGGTGGAACCCAGACAGTGTGTTCGTCAAAGGGATGTCTCCAGCTGCTTCAAAAAGCCATGGCAGACCTCAGGAAGGCGTCAGGAAGCCAATTCTCTAGTCTGAAGTGATTTGTTCTCTAAATGTCATTTCTTTCAAGACTAAGATTTTGACTAAGATTTCAAGACTAAGATTTTGGCCCCTGTTTTTAGATTTCTGCATGCCACTGGTCATTTTGTGGTTGTGTTGTTTGTCCTTCATTCTCAAATAGGACCATGACATCAGGAACATGACATGACTTGCAATTGATCTTGACTTGAGTGAAGGTGAAGTGTGCAAAGTTATCAGGCTCAGTTTCTCCTGCAGAGTCATCTGGGTCCAGTGGCCAGATATTGATCAGAATGACTGGAGGTGACCTGGGATACAGTGGGAGACCTTGGCCCTTTTAAGCTAAAGTCTTTTCAGGTGCTCACTTTATGTGAGGCAACACCCATTCAGTGAATAGATCTCTTTAGGAAGGGGTGGGGCAGCAAGGTGGCACAGTAAATAGAACACCAGTCCTGGAGACAGGAGACCTGAGTTCAAATCTGGCCTCAGACACTTAACACTTACTAGCTGTGTAACCTTGGGCAAGTCACTTAACCCCAATTGATCTGCCTTCCCCCCTCCAAAAAAAAAAAAAAAAGCTAAAAAAACAGTGAATCAAGGGATGGCCACCTTAATTTAAAAAAAAAAAGAAACTGGGAGGGGAAGACCTTCAGGGTTCCTGGCCAAAAGAGAAACAATTACTATTTACATTCACTCTGAGCCAGGAGGGCTCCAAAAATAACTATTAAGTGGTGCTTGGACAGGGACCTACTGTTGTCCAATCCCTAAGATCCAGAGTGAACTGGGTTTAAGGCTTGGTCTTTGAGAAAGAATTCTTCCTCCCCTATCAAGGACATAGTATTATACCCTCATAGACCCTAAGATTATAAATATAGAGCTACAAGGAAACTTAGAGGCCATCATGTTCACCCTCCTCCATTTTACATATGAGGAAACTGAGGCTAAGGGAGATTAAGTGACTTACCTGAGATTCACACAGTATCTGAGACAGGATCCAAATACAGTTCTTCCTGACTCCAAGTCCAATATGCCCACTATAATTTTTTCAGTGTGAGGAACAATGAAGCCTAGGATATCTTAATGTAATAACCAGTAAGCCACTACTTTTTTCGCCCTCTGTTTCCATGGAAATATCTATTCATTCAATCAACATTTATTAAACCCCTACTATTGTCCAACAGTATGCTGGACACTGGGAAAGCAAAGACAAAAGTGAAATAGTCTTTGTCTTTAAGGAACTTGCATTCAATTGGAAGAGATAAATAATATGTGTTTGTGTATGTTTATATACACATATACTATACATATATATTATATACACATACACATACATATACATATACACATACACATATACATATACATATGTATATATAAGATAAATATATGGTAGGAAGAGGAGAAGGAGGTGCTAGCAGCTGGAGGACATCAGGAAAGGCCTCATGCTGGACTTGGTAGTTGAATTGACCTTTGGAAGAAACTAGGATTCCAAGAGGTGGATGGAGGAGAGAAGGAAGTGAAATCCAGGCAAGAAAGACAGCAAAGGCATGGAGACAGGCCATGGAATGTCATAAGTAAGGAACAGAAGGAAGGTCAATTTGGATGGACCATAGAGCAAGGGGAGAGGATAGTTCTGGATTTCAACCCTCTATCTTTAAACAAACCTTTCAAAATGTCTCCTACTGGTGTATTTTGTCCCCACACTGGGCCCTACTCTTGTCTTCCTTTCCTCCTTCTATTCTATCCCTCCCTGTTCTCTCTTCTGTGGCCTTGTTTAGCAAGTATCATGTTTACTTGCTAAACCATAGACCCTACACTCTCACATTCTAGTGGAATTTCACAGTTGGTCAACCCTAGCCACAGTTTCTCATTGGTCCTCCCCTCTCTAGCCATTCTCATCTCTTTTCTGGCTCTCTCCACATTTCCTAGGCAAGATGTTCTTACCTCTTTCTTCTCTAACCCTCCCAACAAGCACATGAGAGAAAATCTCTTTCCCTTCCCATCCTCCATAAGAACTAAGTGGCTCTGAGTTTGTTCTGTGTCCTGCATACCCCTGCATTACTTGACCACAGTAAAGTATCCCAGTCATGGTTCCATGAGTGGAATGCAATGGAATACTCAAAGCCCAAGGGTTCAAATAATCTATTTCTTTGATAAAAGTATATTTAATAATGCCCAGGTAAAGGCAGTGCCCAGGACAGCTGGATGGCACTGTGGATAAAGTGCTGGGTGGAAATCAGGCAGATTCATCTTCCTGCATTCAAATCCAGCCTCAGACATTTACCTGACTCTGGGGAAGTCATTTAGCCCTGTTTGCCTCAGTTTCCTCATATGTTAAATGAGCTGGAGAAGGAAATGTCAAACCACTCCAGTTTCTCTCCCAAGAAAATCTCAGATGGAGCCAAAAAGAGTCAGACATGACTGAAATGACTGAACAACACCAAAATTGGTGCTCAAGGCAGTAACAGCGGTCTACAGGGACATGAAAGCAGATAAAAAAAAAACCCTGGTTTGAAGATAAAAGCAGTCAGGAGGGAAGTTCTTTGGGCTCTCTTTAGCTCTTCTGCCAAAGTCCTAAACTTGTCCTACATACTCCTTTCCAAAAGGCCCACCACTTGGTCCAAGGTCAATCCATCTGGGGGGGGAGTTCACTCAAACTGTCTCCTGTGACATTGGTGGTGTAAAAGTATAGGGATGAATTCAAACTACTCCAATTGCACTCATGTCCTGGCCCACAACATGACTAGGCCAAACCCTCCACCAACTTTCTAGGTATATGGAAACCTTTGAGTTGATATTGTTGGCTACCTACTGTCAATATCAGTTTTGAAGTAAAACACCTGGAGTTGATTAGCATTGAGTAGGGAGGAAGAAATATAACAAGGGCGCAGAGCATCCCACGTACAGTTCCTCATTGTTTTCTCAGTAAAAAGGGGTTAAAATCTACTACCTGTGGTTAATGAACCAGTGAAGTGAGAATTATCCAGCTCATTTTGCATTGTTGTCCTTAAACCAACCCTATCAGACTAAATCCTACTTATTCCTGCTCCTTCAAGACAGATTTTTGTTAGTCTAAAGAACAGCTGTTGCTCACATGCAGAATTTTTTTTTCTCATAAGTGAGCTCTTTTTTTTTTTTTTGCTTTTTGGAGGGCAATTGGGGTTAAGTGACTTGCCCAAAGTCACAGTGAGTTGTGTCAAGCGTCTGAGGCCACATTTGAACTCAGGTCCTCCTGACTCCAGGGCCAGTTCTCTATTCACCACGCCACCTAGCCTCCCCAAGTAAGCTCATTCATGAGTGTTTTGCAACCTAAAATCAGAATGGCATCCCAGATTATGAATCAAGTAAAGGTGGTCTTTGGAGTTCTCATATCTCTCCTT
This sequence comes from Gymnobelideus leadbeateri, assembly GCA_011680675.1. Lineage (NCBI taxonomy): Eukaryota > Metazoa > Chordata > Mammalia > Diprotodontia > Petauridae > Gymnobelideus > Gymnobelideus leadbeateri. The sequence goes on from WOXC01005067.1 coordinate 36,274, forward strand.
TTAACCTCTTGTTCCTTATATCCTTATTCCCCTCCCCTCATTTCTCTCCTCTCTTTTCTTTCTTTTTTTTTTTGGAGGGGAAGGGCAGGGGAATTTGGGTTAAGTAACTTGCCCAAGGTTATATGGCTAATAAAGTGTTATGTGTCTGAGGCTGGATTTGAACTCAGGTCCTCCAGACTCCAGGGCTAGTGCTCTATTCACTGCACCACCTAATCACCCCTCCCCTATTTTTTCTTTACCTGGCTACTGTCCTGTGTTCAATTTTTGTATGGTCTTCCTTTGGATTCCTAGTTATTGGCACCTTAAAGTGGGGATAATGAATTTTGTTAGGGCTTGAGCTAAAGGCTGGAGAAGATGCCCCCAGTGCCTTACCCTAGAACGCTGTTGTTTTTCAGTTGTGTCTGACTCTTTGTGACCCCTTTTGGGGTTTTCTTGGCAGAGAAAATGCATTGGTTTGTCCTTTCCTTCTCCAGATCATTTTATACATGAGAAACTGAGGCAAAAGAGGTTAAGTGACTTGCCCAGGGTCACACAGCTAGCAAGTGTGTGAAGCCAGATTTGAACCCATGAAGATGAGTCTTCCTGATTCCAAGCCCAATGTTTTATCCACTTTGCCACCTCATTACCCCTAGAATCTTGAGGGGCACAGATAACCGACTGGCTCTGAGAAAGTAAGCCAAGGCATCCTTCTACTTGTAAGAAATGTCACCATACAAAGAATAGAAAAAAAAAAAACCCTACATTCAAAGAGCTTATATAAATATGTGCAATATAAGTAATAAACTGAATAAATACAAACATACACAAAATAATTGAATACAAGGTTGTTTGTGAGGGAGGTGCACGTTTAATGTAAAAAGTGGGGTTAGAACTGAATCTTAAGAGGAAGATTCCCTGGTCAGTGCAAAGGCACAAAGACTGGAGATGGACAACAAGGAACAGAGACAAGGCCAATTTGGCTAGACCCAAGGTCTACTTTTTGACACAATGAGGCATCAAAGAAGAACTTAAGTGGAAGGGATGGGGCTGCAATATTACTTTTTACAGATGAGAAAAATTGTGATTCAGAGGAATTACAGGATTTATTCATGGTCACTTAAGCAGTAGGTTGCAGAGTTGGGACCAGAAATCAGTCTTGATTTCAAGTCCAGAGTTTCATTTAACACACCATGTTGCCTCTCCCTGGTGAGAGCAGGACTAAATAAGGGAGCCTGGGCTATATCTTCATGTCATTGAATGAGAGAGGACCATGAAATGGCAGCTATATAGGCCCAACAAATTATCTCCATTTTTCCTTCCAATTTTCTGTTCTTTGATGAGGCTTTGGGTGTGGAACTCTGGATATAATGTCAGACTTTATTGAAGATTTGGTTCATTTTCCTTCACATTTAAAAAAAAAATCCTTTATTATGTGGAATGGCTCTCTGGGAGGGGAAAGAAAAGGGATAAATTGAGATTTATTGGTCATGTAAACAGTTTAATGTTTAAAGAAATAAATATTGAATTGAGTTTAATTGTTGAATTTAATAGTTATACATCTTTCTGTCTGGATGGCACTGGTAGCAAAGCGCCTTGCACTTAGTAGGTGTGCAATATAAATATGGATTTATATGTAAGCTTGTTTTTCTCTTCTCTTTCACATAAAACACTCCGGTTTAGAGTTCAGATATTTCTTTGGACTCTTGTATTTGTCCTCAAAGGCTTGTGAGGGTAAGTAAGCCAGGGAAAGGAGTACCAGATACTTCCAACATGTTGGTTAAAGGTCTGGACTTTGAATCTGGAAAGAACTACATTCAGAGACCATCTTGCTACTTATTAGTTATGTGACCATTTAAAAATCTCTTATACTTTGTTTCCTTATCTGAATTTGGGGATAATTACCCATTTCAAGGTGGTGTTGTGAGGAAGAAATGAGAAAACATATGTATCTTGATCTGAAACCCTTTAAGTGATATACAAATGTCATCTATTGATATTTCTCTATTTTTAAAGTGGGATTGATATGCAAATTGTCTGAAAATGCATTTAGGACCCAGCAAACTATTTGCCACACCTGGATGTGGTTCTCTGAAAAATCTTAATGGAGACCCCTGCAAAGGAGACTAGAGGAATGGATGCAATTATATGTACGACCTTCAGAAAATTATCTACCCTCTCTGGGCCTCAGTTTCCAAATCTACAAAATTAGAGGACTGAGCCATAAGGTCTCCAAGGTTCCTTCCCATTTTAAATCTCATGCTTTTATCTAAATCTCTGACCTCTTTGCTCCCCTCCTTCCTTTTATGTTAACTAAAAATTAGAGCTTAAATATATAAGAAAATAGGAATTCCCCTCTTAATGAAAATAATAAGGGACCATAATGCTAAAACAGTCCCACATATGAAGGATGAAATGTGTCATTATGCAATTCCAGGCCAACAAACAACTGAAGACCAGTGGAACCTAGGTACCTCCCCAACACAGTGCAGTATGATAATGCTGAGGGATGAAATGATTCTTCCTCTGTGGGGCTTCCTGCCCAGCAGGTTTCTGCAAACTATTATCTAATTTGATTCCCTTCATTGCATTACTCGAGGATTTAAAACACATCACCTCCAGCTGAAATGGGTTCTGGTAAATTTCTTGAGAGCTCTCTTGGATCACACGTCATCTTCTGGGGTCAAGGTCAACAATGCATTAATGGCATGGCATTTATCCACTCAGTAATTCATTCCCTGGCAACCTATTTTATTTATGCGCTATAAATTCAGGAAGCAATTAATAGTTGCCACAAAAGCAATGTGACTTGGGGTGCTTTTCTCCATAAGGCTGTCAGGGAAAGCACCTCTTTTACTTCAAGGGAGAGAAAGAAGGCCAAGGAGACCAGAAAGGGAAATAAGAGCTAACCATTTGGAGGAGGGGAAGAGGGGATACAAGCATCAACATTATAAAAAAGAGCTAAAAACCTAGTGTGATTTGAGACTAAATGAATAATAGTAGTAGCTAGGGCTTAGAAATGCTTTAAAATGTGCAAAACACTTTACAAATATTAACTTGTTTTATCCTCACAACAATCCTAGGAGGGAGGTATGGTTATTAGCCACATTTTACAGATGGGGAAACTGAGGCAGAAAGTTCCATGAGGGAGAGTCAACATAGACATTAAGTGTCTAAGGCAGGAGGCAAACTCAGTTTTTCCTGACTTCAGGCCCATGGCTCCATGCACTGCATTAAGAGAAGCAGAGTATTTAGAATTGAGGGAGGGAATGAAAGCCTTATGTTCATTAGACCATTGACATCTAAAGTACTGTGCTTACTTCTGTGTACCACTTTTTAGGAAGACTAGTAAAAAAACAAATAATAAAAAAGCCAACGGGCATCTAGGTGGCACAGTGGACAGAGAGTGCCAGTACTGGAATCAGGAGGACGTGAGTTCAAATACATCCTCAGACACCTTCTAGCTGTATGAGCCTGAGCAAGTCACTTAACCCTGTTTGCCTCAGCTTCCTCATCTATAAAATGAGCTGGAGAAGGAAATGGCAAATTACTCTAGTATCTGTCAAGAAAACCCCAAAAGGAGGTCACAAAGAGTCAGACATGACTGAAAAACAACCAAGCAATAAGTAATATACTGATAATTGTCAAAGGCCTAGAGAGCATGCCCTAAGAGAACTAGGGATGTTTAGCTTGGAGAAAAGGTTTAGGAGGGTCATAGTACCTGTCTTTAGTTTATTGAAGGTCTACAAGAATTTTAAAGGATTGAGAAGGATTCTAATCATCCTGCCAGAACCCAGGGGACACAACTAAGATTAGTGCATGGAAAGCTGCAATTAGCAATTTTAAGTTTGATGTGAAGAAGAACTTCTAACAGACAGAGCTCAGTGAGAACAGGACAGGATGTTTCCAAAGGCAGCACTTTCCTCCTCATTGGGCCTCTTCAAGCAAAAGCTAGATAAGGACTTTTGAAGGGTGGTAGAGGGCCATTTTAATCTGAAGTGTCTGAAGTGTGCCATGTGTAGCAGGAGAGAGAGAGAGAGACAGAGACAGAGACAGAGACAGAGAGAGAGACAGAGAGAGACACAGAGACAGAGACAGAGACAGAGAGACAGAGACAGAGAGAGACACAGAGACAGAGACAGAGACAGAGAGACAGAGACAGAGAGAGACACAGAGACAGAGACAGAGACAGAGAGACAGAGACACAGAGAGACAGAGGGAGGAACAGAGAAAGAGAAGAGAAAGAAAGGGGGAGAGAGAGGGGGAAAAGAAAGAAAGACAGAGAGACAGAGAAAACTGAAAGGAGAGAATGGTACCAAATGGTGGATGGCCTTGAATACCAGGGTAAGGAGCTTTAAATATTTTGCTGAGGCATTAGGGAGCTATTCACAAATAGGTTTGGAGCAGAAAGAGTGATGTGGCCAGATCTCTGAGTAAAGAAGACCCAAGCGACAGTAATGTGAAGAAGGATGGATTAGAGAGGGGAGAGGGTAGAAGTGATAAGCCCTATTAGGAGGCCATGGCAATAATCGAGTGACAATTGAGTCCTACTTGCAGCATGCTGGCTCTGGGGGCTGGACAGACCAGTTGACATTTTCCCCTGCAACCTGTAAACATGACAGAATGGCCCAGGCATCCTAGTGATATGTGACAGTAGCCAACAGAAGAAAAATCTAATATTTGATGGATAATTCCAGGAGAACAGGAGGCCAGCCCACCAGGAGTTCAGTCACCTGCCAATAAGAACCAAGATAAGTTCCTGCCTAATATCTAAATTTCCTGACATGTGACTGCAAGGTAGCCCGGATGACTTCTGAAATCCTTTCCATTTCTAAGATTCTATGAACCTACTCTACTTGTCTACCTGTCCTATCAAACATAGAACAGCTGGAGTTGTGGAAAATTCCCAATCTAAAGCCACTATTCCCAGTTCTTTGGATGTTCAAAACCCTTTTCCTTGTTTTGTGATTTTATTACACACTTCCCTTCCTCCCACAAGATTCTGTGGCCCACATTTTTTAAAGTTAAAGTGACTGAAAGGTAATTTTGTTTTGCAATTTTTTTGAGGCTTTTGTGATTAAATATACCCACAAACATCCTCAGAGTAGAGCAAAATCAGGTCAGAGAATTACATTTGGGAGGCAATATATCTATTGAAATATAAACCAGAAAAGATGATTGTAGTTAGCCTTTATTTTTTTACTTCCTTTTTTCCTATTTTTATTTTATTATTACTTTATTTTATTATTTAATTTTCCTATTTTTAATTTTATTTTATCTCCTTTTTACTGTTCATACAACCTGATTGTATCACATTTATAAAATGTAGATACTTAGTCAATAAACTACATGGTTGAAAGGTAAGATCACTGACCTGGGATGTGGGAGACTCAAGATTACTTGTGCTTAATTACTAATGCCTCCTCACATCATATACATACATATACGTGTGTGGGTGTGGGTGTGTGTGTGTGTGTGTGTGTGTGTGTGTGTGATGCATTTTGTTTCAATACAAAGACAAAGTCCATGAATCCAAGTATTTAGCTGGCACTCATAGTGAGCCCACCATAGTCTTAACTGTCACCAAGGTGAGGGAGGCATGATTAGAAAAATGTTTTGAAAAGAGATCTGAGTGCTTATAGTGATCTGCATTCTCAAGATGAGTCAGTAGTGTAACATAGCAATCAAAAAAAGTTCATTCAACCTTAACCTGCATTAAGAGGAGGCAAAGCTTCCAGGCATAGGGATGTAAGGGTCCACTGTATACTTGGAGGGGAAAAGAATGTGAATTTATATAGTAGCTGGTATGTGCTAGGCACTGTGCTAAGAAAGTATGTCTATAACTATTGTCTCATTTGATCTAGTGATCATTTGATCTCAAATATTGTCTCATTTGTTCCCATCTTGTGAGGTAGATGCTATTATTATCCCCATTTAGTTTCCTTCAGCTGAGGAAACTAAAGCAAATGGAGATTAAGTGACTTGCTGAGGGTCACACAGCTAGTAAATTCCCAAGGCTCAGGGCTTCTTGACTCCTGGCCCAACACTCTATCCGCTGTACCATCAGCTCCTCTGATGGAGAGATCTGGCCTCTTCAAAGCTCACTTACCTCTGTGCACCAAAGTTTAAGAACATTGATAAGCTAGAGAATATGCAGAGGGCCACAAAGATGGCAAGGCAACTGGGTGGCTCAGTGGATAGAGCCCTGGACCCAAAGTCAGAAAGACCTGAGTTCAAATCTGGCCTCAGATACTCACCAGTTGTGTGACCCTGGGCAAGTCACTCATCTTCTCTTTGCCTTAATCCACTGGAGAAAGGAATAGAAAAGGGCCTCGGTATCTTTACCAAGAAAACTCCCTGGACAGTATCAGTATGACATGGTCTGTGGGGTCACAGAGAGTTGGACACAACTGGACAGCACCCAGGATGGTAGGGGGAACCTGAGTCCATGCCAGCTGATCAACTCTTGAAGGAATTAGCTGTGTTTAGCCTGGAGAAAAGAAGGTTTACAGGGGCCACAATAGCTCTCTTCAAGTAAATGTAGAGGAAGAATTTGTTCTTTTTGTCCCTCAAGGGCAGAATTGAGAGAACTGGGTAGAAAGTGCAAAAAATGTATTAGGTCTCCTAATGATTAAAGGCATCCAAAGGTGGAATGGGTGCCTTGAGAGGTGGTAGGGTTACCTCCCCATAAAGATCCCTAAGATTGGATGCACATTTGTTGGGAATGTTATAGTAGGAATAGTCTGGAATGTTACGGCAAGAATGTCTTTCAAGTAAAGTCTGGACTAGATGGCCCCTGAGGTTTCTGCCTAAGCTCCAATTTTCCAATTTTTAATCTTTCCACCTAGTATTAGGCAAGAACCTTCCTAATTACATGGCGGGAATCTCACAAAGTTAGATAGAACTCCCTGTTATATCTAAGGTTCTCAGAGAACAGTAGTTCATAGAAGACTAGTCATAAAGTTAGGAACACCTGGGTTAAAGTAATTTAACCTCTAAGTGACCCAGGAAACCCTCTAAATTAGAAGTTGAACAATTGACAAACTGCATTGGAAAATGGAATTTCCATACCTGGAGTTCCCTATATCAATGAAATCCTATCTCTAGGCCAGGAAAGACAAAATGAAGTAAAATATATATTGAGCAACTACATACTGTCCATGCCTGCCCATTCTAGGCAACAGTTATCCATGTGCTCACTTAAGTTCTCTAAAGTGGGTCCATCCTGTGTGCTTGAGGACTTCCTTGAACCTCTTAACTTCAAGAAGATACTCATGGTGCCCAAAGAGTTATAAAACTGACTCTATCCTTTGACCCAGCAATACCACTATTAGGTCTATTTCCTGAGGAGATTAGAGAAAAAGGAAAAGAACCTACATGTTCTAAAATATTTACATTAGCTCCCTTTGTGGTGGCAAAAAAACTGGAAATTATAGGGATGCCCATCAGTTAGGGAATGACTAAATAAGTTGTGGCATATGAATGTAGTGGAATACTACTGTGCTATAAGAAATTATGAGTTCAGTGATTTTAGAAAAACACAGATTTACACAAAATGTAAAAAAAAGAGTGAGATGAGCAGAACCAAGAAAACATTTTATACAGTAATGATATTGTTTTAAGAACAACTTTGATTGACTAAGTCATTTTGACTATTATAAATACCCAAATTAACTGCAAAGGATATATGAAAGAAGATGCTGTTTGAGTGCAGAGAAAGAACTGATAGAATAATTTAACGTATATTTACATTTGTGTCTAATGGTAGCCATGGTGGGGGAAAGGGGGCAGGGAGAGAGATAATTTTATTATATATTTAAAAGGAAAGCAAGTCATACATACTAGATTTGCAGTTTCATATGCAAAAAAGAAAAATGTAGGAATGGAAAAAAAAGACATGGGATTATAGATTTAGACCAAGAAGGACCATTAAATCTAACCTCCTCGTTTTACAGATGAGGAAACTGAGACCTTGAAAACCAGTAAGTGTCCGAGGAAGGATTTGAGTTCATTTCTATTCTGACTCCAAGTTCAGTGCCTTATCCATTATATCACATGGTCTTCAATACCTTAGGGCTTAAATCTTGCCTTCCCTGTATAAATTTCTCCCTCCACTTTGTGGGTCTGGGTTCAAGCTTAGCCTGGAGTGTGGGTGGGGTTGTGTAGTGAATAAAGTGCAGGGACTGAAGTCAGAAAGATCTGGGTTCAAGTTCTGATTCAAGGCACTTGCTAGAAGTGTAATTCCAGAGAAATTCTTTAATTTCCTAGCAGGTAGAATTCAATGGCTTCTAAGGTCTCTGTCATCCTAAAACAAGAATCATAGAAGGAAATGCTGAGGTGAGGAAGGAGGAGAAAAGTGGGGAGAGATAAAATACCAAAGAATGTCAGAGAAAGAATATTACTAGTGCTTGAGGGATGGGAGAGCCTGGTAGGCAGTTCTGACTGTAGGTTTGTCAGTCTGACACCTTTAACTGGCCAAATATGTCCTTTCAAGGACAACAGAACCATTACTCTACACAGTTACCCTGCTCAGCCTCAATCTCTGAACCATTCTTAGACTGGGAGGTGTTGGGGGGCGGGGGGGAGTTATACTGGAAAGGAGTAAGGCACTTGCGGTTTCAAACAAAACTACAGAGAAATCCCACAGGTCAAGTGCCGGAAACCTCAGCATTCAGAAACATTCACAGAACTTACTAAATGCATTCTGTGCCCTTTATATCTACAAACCTCTCAAAGCATGGTGGAAAGAGAGATGAGCTCAGCCTGACTGGGGGGCCAGGTTTAGTGATTGGAGGAAAGGCAGACCACTCTCCAGACAACATCTGCCGATTTAGGGACTACAAAATAAAATTCCCCATAAGATAGACTAAGAGAGAGACTTGTGGGTGATGCTGGCAATTGGATAGAAGGAAAATGAGAAAACATTACACAGAGAGAAGAAGTTGATACATTTTTAGCCCTCTCTCATTTTTAAAGTTAGCTTTTAGTTGTTCTTCCTTCTCTAATTTTCCAATCCCATTCTATCCTTTATGTAGAATAATTTCCCTTGGACAGGGTCATCATTTACATCTATGAACAAAAATACACAGGAGTCCATGTTAATAACTATGTGAAACTCACACCTTTTAAACCACCTCTATCACACCCTCTGCTTCTCTTTTTTTCCTCCTTTTTCTTTTCTTTCTCCCAGTTCAACCCCTTTTTTCAAGTCAAACTTAAAAACTTAAAAAAGCAAACTTTACTTCCTGCCCCTTGCCCCTTTTTGTGGCTGTCGGTTTATATATGTGATTCCATGGGTCTACACTTTGGAATTCATTGGCGTATACTGTGTGATTTTGCTGGTCTATACCAAGAAGGAAATCCAAACTTCTTGGTTACTCTGTAACCAAGTCTTAGAGAGTTTGCCCACAGTTATACAAGTTGATATGCAACAGTAGCAAGGGCTTCTAAATCCCTCTGTGCCTCAGGCCATTGGCAACAAACTCAAATAGAAACGGATCCCTGAAGGCTGCATAGTGACTTAGAAAACCGTAAATTAGCATCATCTATGTTTTATTGCATGTTCATTTATTTTGTTAAACATTTTCCACCTACATTTTAATCTGGTTTGGACTGCACTTGAGAGCTTCAGCTGGCCCGAGTTTGACATCTCTGACCTATGCTACACTATTTCTCAATCCCCCTCCTTTAAAAACTTATTTTTTCTGTTCTCCATTATGCCATCTCCATGGAGGATAAAGCCTCCATTCCTTCATAAGTGATTCTCTCTAACAAAAATGTCCTCTTCTCTACTCTGTATTAATGCAAGTCCGATGCTCTGTTCAAGATCTCACTATAAACTATCTTAGAGCAACAACTATTGTTTTGTTTGTTTGTTTGTTTTTAGCACAGGAACCCAAGGTGAAATGTGACTTGTAGGGGTCCAGACAACTGGTACTCAATCCCAAATTAGCTAGTTCCAGGACTATTATTCCAGGCCCCTAGGGGGCACCACAGTGAACAGAGAAGTGGGTCTGGAATCAGGGAGACCTGAGTTCAAATATGACCTCAGACACTGACTAGTTGTATGACCCTTGGCAAGTCACTGAACCTCTTTCTGCCTCAGTTTCCTCAACAGTAAAATTAGGATAATAATAGCATCTGTCTCGCAGGGTTGTTGTGAAGATAAAAATGAAATGTTTGTGAAGCGCTTCGTTAGAGCAATGCCTAGCACTTAATACATGTTTTTTCCTTTCCCTTCCCTTTACACCATGCCACACTAAACCACCTAAAATCATAGAATCAGATCTAAAAAGGACTTAAGAGGCCATTCATTCCAAACTCCTTATTTTACAAATGAGGAAACTGAGTCTCAGAGGGGTGAAATCTTCATAGTAGTATCAAGAAGCAAAGCAGAGATTGGAATCTGATTCTATATGACTGAAAAATGAATGAAAAGCATTTATTAAGTGCTTACTCTATACTAAGCAGGCAGTGGCAAGATACAGGCCTATTTGTGCTACAATCCCTGGATTATCCTACTTCACTGAGGCCTCTTTTCCCTTACTCTATTCTCCCTATGAGAAGAACAAATCACTTGTGCATTTAATTTTTCCCATTGCCTTTTGCATCTCTCCTAATTGTTCTCATGTTATTTCTGATGTGCACATATTATCTCCTCAGCTAGAATGGGAATGACTAAGGACAAAGACCGGATCTTGGGTTTCCCTAGTGTCCTCCCACAGTGATCTTAAAATGGCAGGTGCCTAAAAAGTGAACAAGGGATCTAACTGTCTTACTTGTAGGCTAAGAGTAAAACTCAGCCACCTCATTTCTAGTAGTAGCCAAGTACTAACTAACCCTGGTGCTTCCTCAATGAGGGAGATTATTATCCTGGTAGCAAACTACCAATCCTGGTAATAACAACAATAATAAATAATACTGTTAAGGCCTCCTAAATTTTGGGATTCTGGGGGAAAGCCTTGATCACTGCAAGCTAACTATGATTATGGGAAGTACTGATTGAACTCAGTGCTGCAAAAGCATCAGTTAATTGCCTAGCAGCAGAGTGAAGCACATGAAGCAAAAATATCAGTCAGTCAATAAGCATTTATTAAGTGCCTAGTGTATGCTAGGTATTATGATAAAGGCTAAGGAAACAAAGAAAGTAGTTCCTAGTCTAATGGAGGAGGAAACATGCAAACAGTTATGCACAAGCAAACTATAAAGAGAATAATTGAAAATAGCCAACAGAGGGAAGGCACTAGAATTAATGGGAATTGAAAAAGGCTTCCTGTGGAAGGTAGGATTTTAACTGGGACTTGAAGCAAGCTAGAATTTAAAAATGAGGAGAAAGAGCATTCCAGGAATGGGGGATTAGAAATAAATATTATAAATGTATAATATATATTTATATTATAATATATTATATATTTACATTACATTATAATATATATTCATATTATAGCATATTATAATATTATATTTATATATTTTATATTATATCATATTTAGAATAGTATATTATATTTATATATAAATATATAAACCATGGACTAGCAGGAAATTCGAGAAGTTAGCAAGCTATGTTCTGTGCTTCATAATGTGTTTAAAAGATATCTTGTTTGTTTGTTTGTTTGGTTGGTTGGTTTTTTGGAGGGCAGTTGGGGTTAAGTAGCTTGCCCAAGGCCACACAGCTAGTTTTGTTTTTAATTTGTGTGTGCCTTAAGTGTCTGAGGCTGGATCCAAACTCAGGTCCTTCTGACTCGAGGGCCAATGCGCTACTCACTGCTCCACCTAGCCACCCCTCAAAAGATATCTTGAAGATAATAAAATATTAATTATCTAGATAGGTAGATAGATATGTGTGTATGTGTGTATACATATAAAGGTATATATATATATGTATATATATATATATATACATATATATATATGTATGAAAGGATTTCAAATACCAGACCCCTGTGTCTAATAATGCTTTCAGTTAAAAAATATATATACTATTCTTAGTCCTAATCTGGCTCCTTGTAAAACTCAGTATCCTTTCCTTCTCATTCTTCCTTATAGCTGAACAGAAATTGCTGTTCTTTATATGTTATTCCTTATTATATATAAAGAATTTGTTTGTCTATCCCTAGTTTTTTGTACCCTAAATTATCAGATTCACGCTTCTAGTAGACATTAATCCAAATAAATCCTAAAGTCCTTTGTCAAAATTCAAGAACTTGTCCACTGGATTGTTTGTGAGATGTTAGAAAGGGAAAGTGAGTCAGACCGGACTAGGCTCATTTCCCTTTTTGATGTGGTTACATGATAGAGCAGGCTAATACCATGCATAGGCATTGATTTCAGCAAAATATTGAACAGAAGTATCTCTAGCTAGTCTTAAGAATAAGGTAAAGAAATCTAGATTCACTTGGGTGGGTACAATTCCTGATATGTTCTAGTCCTTGCTATCCCAAAGACTATGTGACCTTGACCAAGTCATTGATTTCTGGCACAATAGATAGATTTAACAACAATAACAAGAATGGTAGTCAACCTGTCTGAGGGCAGTTATGTGGTACAGTGGATAGAGGACTGGGTCTGGAGTTAGGAAGACCCAAGTTCAAATCCAGCTTTGGACAATTACTATTTATTTGATATTGGGCAAAATTATTTAATCTTTGTCTGCCTCATTTTCCTCTACTAAAACATTGGATGAGAAGAACACCTACTCTGTATCCCAAAGAGATCACAAAAAAATGGAAAACAAACCACATGTACAAAAATATTTATAGCAGCTTTTTGTGGTAACAAAAAATTGGAATTTGAGGGGGTGCCCATCAATTTGTGTATGGCTGAACAAGTTACGGAATAAGAATGCAATTGAATACTCTTGTGCTATAAGAAATTATGTGAAGGCAGACTTCAGAAAAAAACTGGAAAGACTTACATGAACTGATTCTGGGTGAAGTGAGAAGAACCAAAACATTGTACATTGTAACAACAACATTGTACAATGATCAAATTTCATAGACTTAGCTCTTCTCAGAAATACAATAATCTAAGACAATTCCAAAAGACTCATTATGGAAAATGCTATCCACATCAGAGAAAGTACTATGGAGTATGAATACAGATCAATGCACTCTATTTTCTCTCTCTTTTTTTCCATTTATTGTGTTTTTTTCCCTTTTGTTCTGATTCTTCTTTCACAATATGACTAATGTTGAAATGTGTTTAATATGATTGTAGATGTATAGCCTGTATCAGATTGCATGCCACCTTGGGAAAGGGAGAGAGGAGGGAGAAAAGGAGAAAAAAATGGAACTCAAAATCTTATAAAAGTGAATATCTAAAGCTATCTTTACATGTAATTTGGGGAAAAAATAAACTATCAAATGGGGGGGGGGGTAGCACCTACCTCCTAAGATTGTTATGAGAGTCAGATAACCTTGTAAAGCATGTTGACATAGTGCTGGTATATATATAACCTTGGGGAAATCACTTAATATCTAGTCCTCAGTTTACTTATTTGTAAAAATAAGGGGTTGAGGGGCGGCTAGGTGGCGCAGCGAATAGAGCGCCGGCCCTGGAATCAGAAGGACCTGAGTTCGGAGCCGGCCTCCGACACCTAATCCGCACAAACAAAAACCTAGCCATGTGACCTTGGGCAAGTTACTTAACCCCAATTGCCCTAAAGGGGCGGCTAGGTGGCGCAGTGAGTAAGAGCGCCGGCCTCGGAGTTTGGATGACCCGAGATCAGATCCGGCCTCAGAAAATGAGCACCCACGCATAAATCAAATGACTAGCCGTGTAACCTTGAGCAAGTTACTTAACCCCAATTGCTTTAAAAAAAAAAAAAATAAGGGGTTGAACTAAGAAGCTATATATGGTCTTATGACCTGGGTTTGAATCTCACAGTTCCTGCTTGTGTGACTGCTGCCAAGTCATTTTACCTTATCCATCTTCCTCATCAGTAAAATTAGGTTAATAATACCCATAATAGCCACCTCACAGAGTTTTTGTTTTTGTTTTGTTTTTTGATGTCAAAAGAGATAAAAGATTCCCAGTGCTTTGCAAAGAGTTATGCAAACATGAGTCATTATTAGAAATTCAAAAGACTAATAACACTAATACTAGTATTCTTATTATATTAGTAAAGGTATGTTGGTATAATAGTATTAGCAATGCAGTTTATATAGCATTAGATTAGTAATAGAAATGCATTTTACTATTATTATATTTTCACTAGGGATCATTCCTTTGAAGCAGAGTCTTATACCCAAATATCTACCTTTTGCCCTAGTCCATTCAATATTCCTAATTTGTTCTCCTCCAACCACTTTCTGGTATTTTCTTCCCCCTTGTGCATGAGATTATTGACAATGTTGAATGACTTCAAGGACATAGGAAGATTTTTTTTTTTATTACATCCAGAATACTCTCATTGAGCCATAAAAAAATACTTTGTTTTCTTCTTTCCCTCAGACTCATTTTACATCAGTAACGCAGAACAGAGCTACGAATGCCTTTCACCTGCATTGTTACATTTGATTTCTCTTTTGAAAAATTTCTTCAAATGATGTCTTTTCACAAGCGGTCCAGTGCCCTCAAGATGAGGATTATCCAAGACAGCCCACTGGTCCTTGTGTGTGAAAAGAACATGGCACCTCCTCCTCACAGTTAATTACCATCTCTTGCCCATGCATTTGATTTCAATAAAGTCTCTCTAATTACTTTAAATATCACCACTCCTCCCTCCTCCTGTCTCGCCCTCCCTCCTGTGGCCCGCTTTCTCTTGGAGTGCCTCGGACTGATGAGCTCCAGCACATCAGACAAGCCTCAGGCATTTGCTGTGATGAGCACTGACTTCTCAAAGTTAATAAGCCAGGAAAAGTTAATAAAGCAGACTTCCCAAAATTAATAAACCTGGAAAACAGAATCATTCCTGTTTTTTGTATTATTCTAATAGTATTATTATTATTATTATTATTATTATTATTATTATTATTATTTTTCTTAGCAGCAGCACCTCCGGTAATCCTCAGCCCCTCCCCCTCTCCTGCCCCCTCCTCCCCTTCCTCCCTCCACCTTCACCAGTGGCAGTAATATTGTGTGAGTAATCCCAGAGGAGCTCCCCAGCACTGCCCTGTTGGAGGAAGCAATAACAGAACTAGTGCAGCTCCTGGTCCCTTCAGGCCCAGCTCTGCCCTTTTATATTACACACTGTTCAGTCAAATCCATCACTGGCTTCTAAGACCTTTCCAATAGGCTGGAGAAGGCTGGGTGGAAGGAATGATTAAAGAAACTCAGTGGAGGGGGGAGGGAAAAAGAGAAAGGAGAGGAGGGGAGGAGATGGAAAGGAAGATGGTTGGGTTTTGGACATGCCTGAGCTGTCAGTGAGTCTGATTTCCATAAGATGGCCAGGGAGACTTGGTATTTCTCCCTGCCCTCTGGGCACAAAGTGGTACTCCCTAGATCAGTGAGGGATATCTGTAAATAAAGAGGATATTAACCATAAGCACCTTCCAGCCTCCAAGCAAGTGCCAGGGCCCAGCTTTCCATTGTATTCTCTTTCAAGAAACAGTCATCCACTGGGGAGAGTTATCACGTTAAAAACAGGCAGTAATAGAACAGAGCCAAAGCAGATTTAATCTCCTGTCCTTAGATCCACAGTGGCAGCTATTGCCAAGTGGTCAAGACTAGAACCAACCAAATCTCTTGGTAAAATAATAGCCACTACCTGTCTCTTCTCTTTAGAGAGCATTTATTCCTCCTATACTTTTCTAGGGCTTTACGGGTGAATCAGGTATGTTCTATAAGCAGGGGTTTGGGTCATAGGATCAGAAGGTACTAGGGTCACAGATTTAGATCAAGATAGCACCTTTAAGGTCAACTAGTCCAATCCTGATTTTACAGATGAGAAACTGAGAAAATTGGTATGTGGCTTAGACTTGGGGTTAACTAAGCCCCTTTCATCAATCAGAACTCGTGGTTAGGAGTCCAGGACCAAGGTTCTCAAGAAAGCCCTCAATACTAGAGATCTTATAGAATTCAAGTACACATCATCCCCTACCCAAAGCTGCTACCAAGAGGTAGTTAGATTGGCTCCTGGGGCACAGCAAACCAAGTTATTATTTGGTCCAAAGGAAGACTGATTAAACATGGAGGCAAGAGCAAGTATGGGGGGAGGGAGATGGAACTCCTTGTGGTTTTCAAGTTTCTCATGGGATAACCTGATTTAGACATGGAAGGGACTCTAGAGATCATTTTGTCCAACCCCAATTATTCTCTATATGAGAAATGTGAGACAACAAAAATCTAAATGACCTTTATAAAGTCTTACAAATATTTAAACAATAGAGCTGGGTTTCAAACCCAGGTCCTCTGACTCCAGTTGAAGAAGTCTTTCCTCTTTCACGATCAGGGTTCTGCTACTGCTACAGTAATATAACCAAAAAATCTGAGTGCAAAAATTTCAAATTCACTCCAGAATTTGCATGCCAACAGTGGGCCCAGGCCGAATCATAGCTGGTCCTGTCACTTAGAGGCAATTTGGAATTTCAGAATAACACTCCCAACCCCCCCACCCCCCCGGAAAAATCAAACTCCTCCTTTCCACAACACAGGCATTGTCCTAGGAGCGAAAGCTTCATTGCAACAGCCATGTAAAGGCTGGTCATACAGTTCTGGCCAGAGGGTGCCAGCAGCCCAAATCTGGTCCCTTTTCAACAAGGTAGCTGCTGCCAGCAGGAGGCTTTGGAAGAAGTCAAGTGTAATTAAAAACTGTGAAAGCACTATTGTCTCCAATGTAAATCCATCCAGCTTTATGCAGGACCTTAGAAACCTTTCCTTAGGAATTTTTTAAGGTGGGGAGAGGCCCATGCCACCTCCCCCACTACCATTACCAGATCCAATCAGGGATCCTAAGAGAAAATCATTTACAAATATCGCTGCCTCACAAAGAGGATGAACAAGAAAAGTTACTGTGTGTATTTCGATAGCTTGGCATTGCAATGCTCCAGTTGAATGAGAGGGTGGTAGAAGGATAGAAGGAATGAAAGAGTGGACAAAAGAAATAAAAAGAAAATTTCATGTCACAGATCTTTATCTTTGATTGGGCTCTTCCTCACTCTTTTCCTTCAGCTCCAAGTGCTGCTAATAGAAACAAGTGACAAGAGGAGAAAGCTCACAAGTTTAGTTCTATTTCAAATAACCTGTCAATCCATGACTGCAGACAGGCTACCAGGCAGTGAGGTATAGTGGAATCAACACTGGATTTGGAGCTGGAGGAACCGACTCCTGATTTCATCTCTGCCACTTACTACCTGTGTGACCTTCCAAATCCATCAAATCCTCCTCAAAGGCAGGCTGCCATAACCAAGTCTGAACTGGACACAACTCAAACACAGAGCTCATCTAGTTCCTGGAGGGATGTCTTAACAGCTTGTGCAGGACTGGATGGAGGCTCCTGGCTCCCTGCCACGTGCCACAGCTGTGTAAATGAGTCATGGAGGATTGGACACATGCAAAGTTTTAGACCCCTCTACTCAAAAACCACAGGCAGAATAGAAATAAGACTGAATTTAATTTTGTATTTTTTCTCCACGTCAAATGAGATAATGCACGTAAAGCACTTTATTAACATTAAAGAACTATATTAAGAGAAGTTAATACTATTTACAAGAATAGAAAATAGTAATGGTAAGATCTGTTACTTCCCAACCTTCTCAGGTATCCACTGCCTCATTCCTACCTGTAAGAGAAAACATGTCTGGCAGATAGAAAAACACCTGAGTTCCAGTCAAGAGATTACAGTTGTTATATACAAGAGATATAGTTGTTGAGAGATTGCAAAATAACTCTATAAGCTACATAGTTTTATCATCTATAAAATGAGAGTAATAATATTTACAATATTTATCTCAACTTAAGGTCGTGTTGTAAGGAAGGTGTTTTGTAAAACAAAGTACTACAGAGAAGAGGGCAAGCAAGAGGAGGAGAATGAAATGGAGGAGGAAGAGAAGGATGAGGAAAAGAAGGATGAGAAGGGAAGGAGGAGGAGGAGAAGGAGGAGAAGAAGAAGGAGAAGAAAGAAAGGAAGGAAGAAAGAAAGAGAGAGAGAGAAAGAAAGAAAGAAAGAAAGAAAGAAAGAAAGAAAGAAAGAAGGAAAGAAAGAAAGAAAGAAGGAAAGAAGAAAGAGACAGAGAGAAAGGGAAGAGGAGAAGAAGAGGAGGGAGGAGGAGAGGAGGAGAAGGAAGGAGGAGGAGGAGGAAAAAGGAGGGAGGAAGAGAGAGAGAGAGAGAGAGAGAGAGAGAGAGAGAGAGAGAGAGAGAAAGAGAGAGAGAGAGACATCCTGAAATCAAATCCCTGAATGGGAAAGAATGTTTAAGGGACTTAACATCTATGTAATATGAATCTTAGCATCCATTTTTGAACTATAAGATGGACCATAATGAATTTGGCAAGTATCCTAACTAAAATCTGTAGATTTTAACAAAACATAGGACTCATTCTTCTAAGGCAGCTGTCATAGAATTGATACCTTTTCACAAAAAAAGGAGAAAGAAAACTTCCAGTCATTCTTTGAGCACATGACAAACATATCAAAACCTACAGAAATATTTTTGGAACAAGAAAGCACTTCTTCAATGAGCAATAGTAAAGCCCTAAAAACATTACAAAGTGATTTCTTGAATATAACTTGAAAGTTTTTTATCCCTAGGTGGAGCCTTTTAAATGGCTAAAATCCAAGCTTGGAATCAAAAAGCCCTGCATGAGTAGCATGCGTATGAACTCAACCAACAGTTATGTCAACAAAGAAACTTCAAACAAAGGGCTGAATGTGTATTTGATTGTGAAAATGGAGAAGTTTATGATGACAATTCAGAGCTGGGTCACTGTCACTAGAAACAATAGAAGGGTCATCCTTAAAAAGTCCAGATTTAGTGATCAATGTAGATTATGCAAGGAAAGAAAAAACTATGCAACATATCATGGAAGACTACAAATAATTAACACCTACCAGGTACCTACCAAGGCTTGAATTATAAAACAGATGATTATCTTCAACGGACTACAAATATGGAGTCTATTGTAAAGAACTCAATCAGTAAACTCTACTGGAACTAAACCATTATTACATACTGAAATGTTTCCCATAATTGACCAGACATAACATGGATTTATAAAAATTTAAAAGTAATGTTTTTGATACACATTGCCATCCCAAATACTCACAATTTCCAAGCAAATGAAACAAAAAGCTTTTAAAATATATCTTCTCGGGGTGGCTAGGTGGTGCAGTGAGTAGAGCGTCGGCCCCGGAGTCAGAAGGACCTGAGTTCGGATCCGACCTCAGACACTTAAACGCACAAACAAACAAAAAACCTAGCCGTGTGACCTTGGGCAAGTACTTAACCCCAATTGCCCTCCAAAAAGCAAATATATATATATCTTCTCTGAGCAGCTAGGTGGTGCAGTGAATAGAGCACCAGCCCTGGAGTCAAGAGGACCCGAGTTCAAATCTGACCTTAGACACTTGACACTTACTAGTTGTATGACCTTGGGCAAGTCACTTAATCCCCATTGCCTTGCCTTCCCTCCTCTAAAAAACAGCAAAGCAAACAAACAAAAAGCATTTTATAATCTCTGTTGTCCTGTTTTCTATTGGAATTGCATCACCTCCCTGATGTCATGGTCCTCTTTGAGAACAAAGGACAAACAACAACAACAACCAAAGATGCTTATGAGGAGTCTACAGAGGATGAGTCTATATATTAATATTTTTATCCAACTAAAAAAGGCAACTATTTCATCTACCCAGGTGATAATCTATAGAACATTAACACATAAGTACAATTTTTCAGAATAGTAACTCGTCACAGGAACATTTCTATTGGAATGTCAGAGAAATAGGGAGAAAAATGAAATAATAGAATATTAGAGCAATTTTCATCTTGGTGATGCTAGGAGTGTGTTAGACAAATAAGAGAATCACAGCCACTGTGGACCTTAGCCAAGAAATCAAGATACCCTAGTTCTCCTGGCCCTGGCACTGACTCTTAAAGTTACCTTAAGCTAGTTATTTTCCTCTCTATATCCTTCAGTTTTCTTCCTCTATAAAACGAGAGAAATAGAATCTGCTATCATACAGTGAGATCATAAGCATAATAATAACTGATCATTAAGCATTGCCTTAAAAGTTTGAAAAGGGTTTACATGTATTAACTCATTTGAGCCTTACTACAACCCTGTGATCTAAGTACCACAAACATTAGTGTTTCCATTTTGCAGGTAAGAAAACTGGGGCTCAGTGAAGTTAAGTGACTTTTCCATGGTCACACAGCTGGCAAACATAAAAGGTGGGATGTGAACTCAATTCTGCCTGACTCTAGCTCCAGCATGTCTATAAAGTAGTTTGTATCTCCCATAAATGGGATCAATAAAAATGTAGGGTACTCATCACCAAGTATATTTAAGTACATCTCACTCTGGGAACCAGCAGACTTGACAAACTGAAAAAATACAAGGAAATGGCACCTAGAAAAGATAAGCAAATAGCTGAGAGATTTACCTTGTTATTCATAGAGATCAGAGAATCTGTCCCAGAAAGATGTCACCCACTTAGAGCCTAACTATCTGAAGTCAACCTATGCACTCAAAGAAACTTCAGGTACTGATTTATGAATGTTGTAAAAAGATGTAAATCTACTAAGTTAACTAAGCAAAGACCAGAAGAAATGCAAAGGATAGTTCTGTGCTATAAGCAACTACTACCTACTAGGGCAGTGTAGTGATAGAGTACCCCACCTGCAGTTAGGAAGACTCATCTTCATGAGTTCAAATCTGGCCTCAGACACTTAGTAACTGTGTGACCCTGGACAAGTAACTTAACCCTATTTGCCTCCATTTTCTCATCTGTAAAATGAGTTGAAGAAGGAAATGGTGAACCTTTCCAGTATCTTTGTCAAGAAAACCCTAAATGGGGTCACAAAGAGTTGGATATGACTGGAGAACAGTAACATAAGCAACTACAAGTGTTGTTCAGTGTCATAATCTGCAAAACCATGATGTCTTCCTTTACGAGGCTAACAAACACACTGAAATGCTTCAACATTTGAAGACTTTGTTGATCCTAAATGCTGTTATTCACATCAGTGATACAAAATTGTATTTCAGGCAATCAATAAGCATTTATTACATGCCTACAAATGCTAGCCTACCTTCAAGGATC
Organism: Gymnobelideus leadbeateri; assembly: GCA_011680675.1. Lineage (NCBI taxonomy): Eukaryota > Metazoa > Chordata > Mammalia > Diprotodontia > Petauridae > Gymnobelideus > Gymnobelideus leadbeateri. The sequence continues at coordinate 57,452 of WOXC01005067.1, forward strand.
TTACACTGCAATGGTACTAACATTAAGTCCTGGCACTTTCAGTAGGACATTCCAAGATGACCCCAATTGAGGCTGAATTCAAAGCTACATTAGATCTAGAACGATAGTAATGAAGAATCTCCAAGTTAGAAAGCATTTCTGGGGCCAAACTGCCGAATCCTTCATGATGCAGTGGAATGAATGATGAAGTTGAAGTTCATAGGATCATACAGTTGGAATTGAATAGGGCCTTAGAGATGATTTAAATTAATCCCTCTACTCACCCCTCCCTTATTGGTTAATAAGGAAAATGAAGCTCAGAGATGGACCCAATGCCACACATAGAGTAAATAATGGAACTGAGATTTGAATCCAGGTCCTCTGACTATAAACGTCATGTTTATTCCATTTTACTAAACTGCCAGTAAATTAAGAGATATGGATCCCATCTTTTGACACCAAATATTTACAAGACTTTGAGGCTTACTATTAGTTAACTATGGGTCAGTCATTTGATATACCTGTCTCATTTTTCTTGTCATCTCCACAGGAAAAACAAACTTGTATTAACTTGTAAACCTTGGGGATTTGTTTCAGGGAAAGAGCACTGAAAACTTTTAAAAGCTACATGAATGATCGTATACCTATCAGATTGGTTAAAATGATAGATGTCCTTCAAATGGGAAATGGCTAAACAAGTTGTGGTATATGATTTTAATAGAATACCACTGTGCTATAAGAAATGATGAGCTGATTGATTTTAGAAAAACATAGAAAGACTTGGACTTGTGAAGGAAGATATCTACCCCCAGAGAAAGAACTCAAAATTAGAAGTATGTAAAGTATGCCCTTACATATATGTGTATGTGTCTATATATGTATATAAGGATATATACACATATGTGTAGACACACATATTGTGGTTTAATTGTAACCTTCTCTATGCGTGAAGGGAGAAAAAAAGCTCATGGCAGAGAACAATAGAAAACTTAGAAAGAGAAGCAGAAAAGAATTCTGTGTAATTTTAATGAATTGATGATCTATCCTATGCAACATAGGCCGTCCTCTATCACTCTTAGTATTTTCTGTGTAGCCATGTAGCATGTAGAACTCTAGTGGAAGTAACCATATGCAAAATGCTTTTAAAACCTTAAAAACACTACATAAATGCTACCTATTATCATCATTATCCTTTTTTTTAGTTGTATGACTAACTCTTTTTTTTTTCTATTCATAGATCCTTTTGGTGGTAAGTTTTCCCCATCTCTCATGTTTATGAGTTTTTCTTTTGACTTTTATTTATTTATTTTTTGTGAGGCAATAGGGGTTAAGTGACTTGCCCAGGATCACATAGCTAATAAGTGTCAAGTGTCTAAGGCTGGATTTGAACTCAGGTCCTCCTGACTCCAGGGTTGGCATTCTATCCACTGTGCCACTTAGCTGCCTCTATATTGGTTCAACTGCTATTTGATTATTCTGAGATTGCGGTGTACCATGTTTAGCAATATTACGGGATCACTAGGAGAATGAGTACAGGTAACAGGTTAAAATTGTTAAAGTGTGGTACCATTTCCAAATTTGATCTAGCTCATTCTACTCTTTCAATTCAAATTCTATACTTAGATCATTATTCATCGTTGGTTCTTTGAAAAGTTTTATGTACTAAGAGTTAATCTCCCAACTGCATGTCACAATTGGGCAATATGAGTTTTTAAAATCTACTTACTTCCCCTTCATCTCCCCTCATATAGTTCCATCTTTTATGTGGCCATGGATCTTCACTGAGGAGGTCCTGTAGTGTTATGGGTCTTAATTTTGATCTGAATTCTGGATGATGATTTGAAACTTGCTCTTACAGAAAGACAGTCCATATTAGTAAGCTGCAAAACATAAGGTTACTTCCTTCCTCTAGAGACAAGGAGAAAGAAAGAAAGAAAGAAAGAAAGAAAGAAAGAAAGAAAGAAAGAAAGAAAGAAAGAAAGAAAGAAAGAAAGATATTGATACAAACATAAATACTTAGATACATAGACAGACAGATGGAGATAGGAATAGAAACTCACAAATTAAAATGTTAAATTGTCTTGTCCCCAGATTTTGATGCCTCTGGAGAAGACAGTGAGGCTGACGACTTTGTGCAGCTCTGTCTGCCTCATTTTTTTTGTTTGTTTTTTTTTTTTGCCTTTTGGGGGGCAATTGGGGTTAAGTAACTTGCCCAAGGTCACAGAGCTAGGTTTTTGTTTGTGTGTGCATTGAGTGTCTAAGGCCGGATCCGAACTCAGGTCCTTCTGACTCCAGGGCCTACACTGTACTCACTGCACCACCTAGCCGCCCCTGTGTCTGCCTCATTTTTAATGTCAAAGACAAGACATCACCCTGGTGATGTCATTGGTCAGGATCAAGAACAAAAGATGAACAAAAATAAAAACAAACTGGCAAATTGTCACATTTTAATAACCTGCCTTTTTCTATAATGATAAGCTAAAAGGATCAGAGAATGTTAGTGAGCAAATAGCTATTTCCATGGTTAACATCCTTTATGTGTTGGTGGAAGGAGACTTAGCTAGACTATAATTTGTGTGAAAATCTTCCCTATTACTACTGTAGATGGCAACACCATCCTCCCAGTGCCTCAGGTTCAGAGCCTGGGAGTCATCCTGACCTCCTCACTATGTCTCAGCTCCCATCTCCATTCTGTTGACAAGACCTTTTGAACAATCAATAAATTAGTAGATTGTGTCTTGATAGAGGTATAGTAGCATTGGAAGAAACGTTACAAATCAAGATTCATTAGCAGCTTTTTCTCAACCTGATGATTTATTTTTCCCTCCACTGAAATTCTATATCCTCAAAAATAGGCAACAGACTTTATATGTGATTAGCTCATTATGACTTGACCATGAGTTTATGGACTTTTTGCCACCAGTGCAATGCATGAAGGCTATCTAGTTAGGTCTGAGGTCTTGTACTTCACATCAGTGAAGGAAATCTCTGCCAGTGAAATCATGTATCCTTAAAGTATTCATTAAAGCAGTAATTTGTTAAAAAGAAATTCTCTTTGGGGGGTGTCTAGGTGGCACAGTGAATAGAGCACCAGTCCTGGAGTCAGGAGGACCTCAGTTCAAATCCAGCCTCAGACACTTAACACTTAACTAGCTATGGGACCTTGGGCAAGTCACAATCCCAATTGCCCTCCCCCCGCAAAAAAAGCAAAAAAAAATACTCTTTGGTCTAAGAGTAGTTGAGCATTCCTATAATCCCTGATGCCCAGAGACTGGAGATGGTAGATCACTTGAGCTTAGGAATTCTGAGCTCCAGAGTCCTGTCCATCAAGTGTCCACACCCTATCTGTGACCAATATGGTGAACCTTACCAGACTTCCCAAGAAAAGATTAACAAACCCAAGTCAGAAACAGAAGGTCAAAGCTTCTATGCCAATCAACAGTGGCATTGGTTCATGAGTGACTGCTACACCTCCAAACTCAGTAAAATAGGAATACCCACTGTCAAAAAAAATCTTCATGAGAATAATTGGATAAAAATTAATTTGGATGAAAACAATTAAATAAAGCATTGGATTGAGAAGTGTCAGCAAATATTAAATATGCTACTGGATGTTTCCTGTTTACTATAAGTTAGCTTTAGGAAATAACTTGGTGCCATGTGTTTCAGTGTATTTGAGTTTGTACACCACTGTCATTGCTTTCCATTTTTGGAGAGGAAGCCACTGACTCTGTCTCTCCCTGCATATGAAAATGCAACATAGAGGTAAAAAAATGTTGTGTGCCCTGTTGTCCTTTCCACACTGATTTAGATAACAACCATGGCTCCTGCCTGCTGGGTTGTTAGCTGTTTGTGACTGCCTCTCACCCTCCTCATCACACTCATTGTCTTTGACTCAAGCTGAGCCACCTCATCCTGGATAGCTGCCATTAGCACAGTCACTCCACTACTATCATTCCTCAGCTCTTGGCATCAGCCAGCTCCTGTGCCAGTTTATTCTCAGGCTGTGGCCACGGTTAATATAATCCCTTTCTTCCAGATGGATTCCTGAAACAAATACCCAGACAAAACCAGATTTTCCTTCCCCTCCCTTACCTCACACCTTTTTCTTATACATTTGATTTCAGAAAAATCTTTAAAAGAAATTAAAGGATGGCATTAAGTATTAGAAGTGGGTAGGGTAGGATTAGCAGGTTATCCTTTATTCAGAATCTCAGAGGTGGAAATGATCTTAGAGGCTTTCTAGTCCAGCCTATACTTGAAGAGTCTCTTGCTACAAAATGCTCAATGAATGGTCATCCAGCCTTTGCTAGAAGACCACCAGGGTTGGGGAGGCCATTGCCTCCTGAGGTAGCTTATTCCTGAGACAATACCTTCTCTTGGGTCATAAAAATTTAGACTTGGGAAGGAACTTAAACAAATCATCTAGTCTAGTTGTTGCATTTTAAATATGAGGGTAATGAGTCACAGAGAGGTCAAGGGACTTGCTCAGAGTCACAAAGGTAATTAGCAGTAGGTCTTAGCTTGGAATAGAGATTCTGACTCCATATCCAGGTTTCTTCTCAGGATACTATATTAGTATAGTGGCAATTCTGCATTGCTTGATTAGTTCATTGATCACATTTTGTGGTCAAATATGTTTGGTCTGACAAAGGACTAGTAAGAAATAGATTCATTTAGGAACTGTAAACAAAGCTACTGCCCAAACAAACCCTGGACTTTAGGGAACTCCTGAAAAGATGGTGTCCATTTTCCCATGGAGATCTATCCATCTGGTGATTTAAAAAGGACAAAGAGGATTTTTTTCTCTGAAATGTTTTTTTGGGAGTATAAAATTTGAACTTATGGTACTCTCCAAACTATTTTTTAAGCAAGTTGCAATTCACTCATCAGACTTGTTTCCCTGGGCAAATGTCAGAGGCCCTAAGAGAAACCAGGAAATACAAAGAAATTAATCTTGGAGGTTACTCAGCATTGTGGTCAGATCACAGCTCAGTATCTCATGCTATAGAGAACACTCCCCAATACTTCCCAAATTAGAAGCTGCCAGAAAAGATGAAAGGAATTTAGATGATTTGATCTAAATAGGAAAGATGTTGATTGTCTGTTCTTCAACTCTCAGTAAGATCCAATAAGAAATGAATTTAAGGCATAGCAAGAAGTGTTATAGATCATTTAAAATTATGAAAAACATAATTAGAAGGAGTCTTACAGTTCATGTAGTATAGCCACTTCATTTTACAAATGAGGAAGCCGAGGACCATCAGGGGTAAGTAACTTTTATAAAATCATATAGCTAACAAGTAGATGGGCTAGCCTAGAAACAAGGTTGTCTGACTCAGGATCCAGTGTCCTTTCCATCATACTTTGATATCCAACTTCTTAATACTATTAATCATTGATTGGCTTATTAAGGAAATTTACATAAATTTCCCATGGATTTTTTTTTAAATAACACAAGTGGTCACCCATCTAGAAAAGGGTAGTCTTATTATTGTGTTGGAATATTTTAAGATGACCTTTGGATTCCCTCCTAGCCACATGTACTTAGAATTTACTACATGCAAAATGCCGTGTCTTTTGAGTACACTGGTTGTGGCTGATTAACCCATTTCTTAGCAAGCACTTGAAGGTTAATAGGGCCAAAGAAGTGGGCAGGATCCCATCAATTTGGGCCTCTGACAACAGGCTACCTCTGGGACCCAATAAGACATATCGTTAATACATGCCCATAGTCACAAAAAGGTATAGATTAAAATAGTAATTATGACTAACTACTACATAAAACAACTCAGATTGTGATTCACAAACATGATTGGTTGTCGAATGTTGACTTCGCCACTAGCTCTGTGTAGAACAAAAAGATGCTAAAATATTTCAAGTTAAGGAAAGAAGGTTCCTCTTTAGACGATTGGTGAAACTGACCAGGGTCTCTATAAATGAGTTTAACTGTGTATACTAAATAAGGAGGCCTAATTCTTTTACTTTTTCACTAAGTTCCTACTCTAGATGGCATAGAGTTGACTGGTTTCTTCAAGGTTTTGATAGTGACAAGGTTTTGATAGTAACAAAGCTCTGATAAAGCTTTCCATGTCAGAAATGCTTGGAGGATGAGACCAGTGACAGATTCTATGTTTATCGCCTGCACACCAGCATTCTTAGCATGAAAAAAATGTTCAGTTGCCAGTTAACAAATAGTTTTGGACAAAGTAACTCATGAAATGCCCTATTAATGCAGGAAAGGGCCATAAACTTTGTTGGCAAAGGAAGTGCCCAGTAGAATAAAATAATAGATTGTTGAAAATTATGGAGAAGTATTTTGTGCCCTGAACCAACTGTATCTCCCAACACCCATACACAGCCCTTCCTTCCTATAGTGTGGTTTTTCCAATGATATAAAGGTAATGTGGGCTTTGGAACCTCTTTTCCTCTCTGGTTAACCAACAATCTCGGGGCCAAAGCTGAAATCAGCTGCCTCTTAATAGTTCAACCTCTATAATTCTCAGCATCATTAAACTTTTAAGGAAGTCTATTGGGGTTGTCCTTTAATCCTTTAATAATTGAGACAGGGGAGGGCCAAATGATGGAGCAGCATTTACCTGAGCTGATATTAACTAGGTTTGGCTGCTAATGGCTTTTCGACAATCCCACTGTGTCAATGTTGCCATTTAAAAGAATGCATTTCATTTGGCCCTTGCTCTTTAACTGTCAACAGGGAAATCGAAAAAATAATATTCCATTAAGTACTGCAATTTTTTTAGAGTTCTTTATCCCACCACCCTTTATGGCGCATCCATTTTAGATCTATGCTATAGCAAAGCAACCAGTTGAAAAGTGAAAAATTCAACCCATAAATCAGTTTGACTTTCATGATATAAAACAATAACTGTATCATTCTCTTCTACCTTCTAGCCCTCAATAAACACAGATATGCATGTGTGTGCCCACATACACAATAAATTGACTTTTAGTGTCTTGGATACTCAATCATAGATTAATAACCAGGGCAGTGTGGTGTAGTAGGAAGACCCATGTTGAACATGTTTCTCTGTCATCTAAAAATTGAATGACTTAAGTTTCTTCATGGGTAAAGTGGGGAGTTGGGCCAGGATCACTTTCAATTCTAGATCAAGGGACCTATGTCCTACCTGACCACTTACTCAGGTCAATCACTTGTAAAATGAGAGAACTGGAACAGAGCAGGTGTTCTTCATCTTTGATGTGTCATGGCCCTCTTTGGCAGCCTAGCGTAACCTATAAACCCGTTCTCAGAAAAATGGTTTTAAATGCATAATACATAGTATTACAAAGAAACCACAAGGTTAATGAAAATAAGGTTATAACTTTTTCCCCATCCAAGTTCATAGACTGAAATTTATCCATGGAATCTTAAAGGTCTATGTAACCTAGTTTAGGAACCCCTGGACTAGATGAAGTCTAAGCTCCCTCCCCACTCTAAATCCAATAGCCTAGAATGTTAATGTTACTGTTAGCATCATTAATGTTGAGTGATGCTGACATGTTGCTGATATCACAAAGTAGCAATGGAGTAACCATTTTGATTCTGAGTACCACTACTGGAACTAGGCAAGAAGAAATAGAAAGAGAAAAGCAAAGGAAGAGAAGAGAAAGAAAGGAATGAGAAAAGCAGAGGAAGGAAAAAGAAAGTGATACATATAATAGACAGTGTTTCAGGGGTTTGTCACGATGGCTAGTCTGGCCCTGGTAGACAACATCTAAGAGATGAAGAGAGTTTTACTTTAGAAAGGGAAAATATTAAACATAAAATTCTTATTCTTAAATAACTTTTATACTATAACATGATATTTTAATATATTTTATAAGCTATATTATATAATATATAAATTGATCATTTTAAATTCATTTTCATAAATTAAAAATTATGGTCCTGCTGAAACTAGCCACTTGAATCAAATGGTATAATGAAAGGATGCATCTTCTTCTTAATAAAATAATTATACATGTATAAGAGGTATATGCTATTAAAATTAATTAATTAACTAAGCATGTGACCTATGAGAATTCAGTCTTCACCACTGTAATATTGTCTATGTACCAATTTACTTACATGTGGACACCCCAATTATTGTGTAAACTCAGTTTGACCAGGTACCGTTTGAGGATTTTGCCTGTCTTGGTATGCCCAGAGCCTGCTATTTCAAAAGCACCTAATGAATGCTTGCTGATTGATCAGCATTGATCTAGATGAATAGCACTGGCTGCCTTGGCATCCTTTACCAAAAAAATATCACATGGCCCTGAACTTTCTCAGACCCAAGGAGAGATTCCAGGGGGGAAAAGCCCCTCATCATTATCAACAACAACAGAAAATGCATCTTTTTTTTTTATTTGGCAGCTGCTGAGATTAAGTGACTTGTCCAGGATCCCCCAGCTATAGCAATAAAACACTGCCCTAAGTTCCTATAGTACTGGAAACAATTTATAGGGAAATTTTCCTGTTAAGTTATTTTAGGTGCTTTTATAACTAAAGCACAGGAGGATAGGACTGAAAAGAGATTTTCACAGTGAATTTTGCCTTGTAGTGAGTGGTAAAGTAGTTCCGGGACAAGTGGAGGGAAAAAGAAAGGAGTATTTGTAACGTACAAGGAGATGGCAGAACCCATTGAAATGACTTCATTGGATCCTAACGAGAGGACAGTGAACTGGAACAGTGATAGAGAGTGGGACCTGAGAGTCAAGAAGATTTGAGTTCAAATCTGACCTTAGACACTTACTGTGTGACCATGAACACATTTTTTAACCCTATTTGTCTCAGTTTCCCCAAATGTAAAATGAGCTGGAGAAGGAAATGGCAACCTCCTTCAGTATATTTGCCAAGAAAACCCCAAAATGGGGTCATGAAGAGTCAGACACAACAGAAACAACTGAATAACAACAAGAGGGAATAATTTAACATTTGTTCCAGTTAGTCACAGATTCCATATTACAAAAGTCCCATTTCAGGACACACATTTCATTTCCTCTGAAATCCAGTAGAGCTGATAAAGATATAATGAATAGGCAGGGGTTAGTTTCCTTAAAAACTACAAAATCTCAGAACAATTCTTTAAAAACCTTCAATGTCTCCCAATTGCCTACAAAATAAGGTGGATTTCTGATCCCACAATTTAAGGCCCTTTGGATCTGATCCCAACTGATCTTTCATACTCATCTCTTACTACTTCTCTTCTAGGCCCTCACTATCCCCCATTCTCATCCCATACCTTAGTCTACACTGTACCCATACCTAGAATGGGCTCTTGCACCTCAATATATATTACTGCCTCTTCACAGATTTTCCTTAATAATCTCTCCTGACCCTTACATTTCACCCTGAACTCTCTCTCTTCAAAGCTTTCATTGTACTTGGCTTCGACTTCTCCCCTGCCCTTTATCTCTCCTCTGACATATTGATTTTTCTATTTTCCATGTCCCTATCAGATTGTAAGCTCTTTGATAGCAGGGTCTTTAGTGAAGCTGTCTTAGTCTCTCCAGTTCAATTCAGCAAATAGTTAACATGTCTACCAGGAATAAGGTACTGTGCTAGGCACAAGAAGAAAGAAAAGAAAGAAAGGAAGAGAGAAAGAAAGAAGGAAAGGAAGAAAGAAAGAAGGAAGGAAGGAAGGAAGGAAGGAAGGAAGGAAGGAAGGAAGGAAGGAAGGAAAGAGAAAGAAAGAAAGAAAGAAAGAAAGAAAGAAAGAAAGAAAGAAAGAAAGAAAGAAAGAGAAGGAAAGAAAGAGAAAGGAAGAAAGAAAGAAAGAAGGAAAGAAGGAAGGAAGGAAAAATGAAGGAAGGAAAAATGAAGGAAGGAAGGAAGGAAGGAAGGAAGGGAGGGAGGGAGGGGAAAAAAAAGCAGTTCCTGATAATATCTCAAGTAATATCTCAAGAAATCTATGATCACTGCCTTTAAACATAGTAGGTGCTCAATACATACATTTTGAATTGTTGTTCATTATTGCCACACCATCAAAAGGGATGTCAACAGTTTAAAAATTGGGTAGGATGTGCTTAATAGTACAGTGTTTTCTAACAATTCTATTGCTGAAGGTGCAAACAGCCTCTGGCAGTTAGAGTTTCTCAATGCTACTTGGGTTGTAAGAGAAAAGGAAGGAGGGTTGGTAAGATGCCTCTGTCCTATTTATTCTTTTACCAAGAAAAGGCATTTATAAGAGGTTGGTTGATTTAGTTAGTTAGAAGAAACATTGCAAATCTGATAAGGTAATTGTGAAATCAAGTAAATATAGGGAGTCTGTGGAGACATTTAGTGGCAAGGATGAGGAGTTTATACTCAGAGGGAGACAGAGAAAGTACTGTTATGATATCATTACAAATATACATTTTTAGATTTCTTAACTCCAAGTCTGACACTCTCAATAAGCTATAGCTTGGAAGCCTGCCTGAGTCTAAGTATCTAGAAAGTTGACTCTTATTTGCCAAGATGCATTTCCACAGGACAAACTGAGAAGTTGATACTATCATAGTTCCAGAAATGGCAGATGGAGAGCTGGGAGGAGACAGGCAAGAACCTGGAAGAAAAGGCATTGGTAAATCCATTGAGAAGATGACTGGGGATCTGAGAGTGAAGCATAGTTAGACTTTCCTGAAAGAGGAGGTCAGTGAGGAAACCCATCACCTTGAGCTGAACCTGGTGAAGTGCCTGTTCTACTCTTCCTCAAGCTGGCCCTCAGGGAATAGACAGACAGTTCATCACTAGCCACACACTTGAAGCCTTTCTGGCTTGAAAGGACCTGCTGAGGCCCACACTTCTCTGGTATAGACACCAAGGTCACCTCCATGTGATAAGGAAGCATTTGAAACAGACTTCATTGAAGGTTTTGAATGACTAAGGTTTTACTCTCCTGGGAATATTTGCCTTTTAACAAGGACAGTGCTTTAACCCAAAGGAATGAATCTTTAATGATGACAGTTCAGGTACTATGACTGGAGATAATTTTGGGTAGAATTATAGTAGTAGTGCAAAAAGTGACTGCTTCTCTGTGTTTATGCTTCAGACTGGTAATATCTGCACACACACACACACACACACACACACACACACACACACACACATACTACTTGACAGTTTTCTCACCTTTAATTTTGCCTCCTTTTCTCCTTGGTTTTACATCAACTATTATCATGATTCAATATATAAACCTCTCCCCTTCCTAGAAAAGAACTGAGAACAGATATTTTGCTGATCGTGGCTGAGCAGTGTCATTTCTACATATGAAACATAGCACATAGCAAATACACACTTTCATGGGACCACATAAAGTAATATGTTGCTTTCATAAAATATTTGTTCAGTTTTTGCAGGACTTTTTTTTTTGGGGGGGGGCGCTCATTTTCACTATCTTGACCAGGTTAAAAGTGCATCAGCCACTCCTGTGCCCAACTCCACTGCTGGTTGGACTTATCTTGCTTGATTATTGACCCTACTTAGGCAGGTTGGTGGTTGCTTCATTCCAGAGGCTTATGACATTGGTGCCAGAATTAGTATGGATACCCAATGGGTGTTAACCCTACTGTGGCTTACCATTCCTGAGGTCAATTCATCCACCAGCCTCAGCCTCCCCAAGTAGCAGGGATTACAAGTTTGTGTGACCATAAAAGCTTATGAGATCTTGCACAAGGCTGTGGTTGGATGAGTAGAGGCAAGGGGATATTGAGCTATGTCATCAAGGTAGAAACGACAAGACCTAAAATTAGATTGGATAGGTGAGGTAGTGAAAGTGAAAAGATGAGGCCACAATACCACACAATGACTAAGTAGTAGCACCAGAGGAAAGAGATGGGCTAAAAAGGCCAGGGGAAGAGTGTCCAAACACTAACACTAACTTAGGGTGGTCTTCATTGTATGAGTCAAAGAAAAGTACTGGATGCTTCTTTGAGATTTTTCTCTCTCTTGGAGGATCAAGGCACTCCAGTATGTTTGCCCTCTACAATTCCCAAAGAGACTGTGATAGAGTAAAGAGCTCAGTGTTGGCTCCCAATGTTGATACTGACACTAACTCTGAACTTCAGATTCTTCATCTATGGAATGGGATGACAAAACACCCCTGAGCTCCCTACGTCCAAAGGTGGCTGTGAAATAAAGGGCTTTGCATGGGAAATCTTGGAACACTGTAAAGGTGGGCTACTATAAGGGATTTTCCCTCTTTCTGGAGTTCCAACTGCAGCCACTCTGCCTCAGGGTGAATATGGAAGCAGTGGGGCAAGAGGTATACTCTCAATAGGAAGTCCCCACCACAATATAAGATGGGGCAAATGGGGAAAAGGAGGGAGTGGAGGGCCAGCAGCAGGGGAGGAGAACAGCGATGGTTATGTTAAAAGGGATTTGTTCCACTGTCAAAACCAAAAAGATCTCCCTAAGCGCCAGCATTAGGAAATGAAGCCTGTGATGACAGGGAGGGGGTAGAGAGTATTAAGGAGGAGCTTTGAAGAGGAGGAGAAAAGGAGGAGGACGAGGAGAGGTGGAGTGCTAAAATTACATCATTAACCACAGTTTGAAAGTGGTCAAAAATAAGCACCTGGTTCTGCAGTGCTTGGGATGTCTCAGTCATGCTAAGACAATTTGCTTTATCCTTAGGGCTAGTATTCCAGAGAAAAGGATGCCCAGAATCCTGTCTTTGTTATTTACTCTTGGATGTGGTCAGCTTATGAAACCCAGGCTACATTAGCTGCCCACTTATCTATTCCTTCTCCACTCCCTCTACTCAAATGACAATGACTGGAAAGAGTGGTGTGAGATAAGCTGGCTCAGGTAAAGTGCTGCCCAAAACACTAGGATCCCCAACTCCTCCCAACAGCTGTCCAGGACACATAGGATTTAGCATCTCTTCTTAAGATTTCAAAATTAATAGTATAAAAGCAACCCGTCTCTTCCTCTTTCCCCTTCTACTCTAGAACTAAGGGCCTAGGGGCCCAGGGCCTGAGTTGGCATCTTCCATCCTTTGGGCTGCCTGCTGTCGCTGTGCTCAAACAAAGACCAATTCGGATACCCCCTGCAGAGAGTGAGGGCCTATTTCTGGGGCTCAGAGGGAGCTTGCCTTAATCTGCCTCATGGTGAATGACAACAATGTTAAGAATGAAAATATGGTTTGGGGGGGATATCCCCTAGGAGCCCAACATTGCAGTATTTAAGGGAACTTTAATGAGCTTAAGAGCCTAATCTAGAGCTCAGGGTTTTTTTTAGTTGTTTTGTTTTGTTTTGTATTAAATCCTTTTAAAGGCTACTTAGGCTAGGATAGGGAAGAGTGAGCCTAAATGTGAGTCAAAGAAAGGATGAGGGGTAAAGGTGGGGGTGGGGGCTGGTTTGGGAAGTGAGGGAAATCCAAAGAACCCCTTTCAGTATGGAAGCAAAATAGGAATGTGGAGACAATTGGTCACTGCTGAACAATTGACTGAAAAGGTAGGCACTCTTCTGGAGAAGCAGAAGATAAACATTCTACCCAGAATTCCTTTCACAAAATTCTTCTTTTCTTGTGTAAAATGTTTCTTGCCTTTTTCCTTTCTACATTTATAGTCTAGGGAGGAAAGATTAAGATAAGAGATCCCAAACATAAGATCTACTGGGGGTCGTAGGGATCACATAGTTCAACTTCATTTTATGGAGGATGAAACTGGGGCTGAGATACTTTCAATGACCTCCCTAACTTGACACAGGTAGTTAGTGACAGAGGTCACTAAAGCATGCTTCCTCCTACATAACAGGCGTCCAATCTTTGGTTTAACCATAAGCATCAAGTGCCTCTTTAAAACATTGTAACACTCAAGCCTTCCTCATTCCAATACCAGATAAGACCCAATACCAGACAAAGGAACGTGACATTGGCAGGCACTCAGTGAAGAATTGCTAATGGCAATGATGATCACAGAATCCTTTAAACGTGATAACATCCCTCACTACCCAATTCAGGATGAAGAAATGACTGAGTTTATAGTATGGTTGGTCCATGTTTCAGAGGTCTATATAGCCAATACATATTACAGAGATAACCTTCTGTCAGTATGGTCATGAGGATAAATGTACTGTTGTCTTAGATGGTAAGTTCATTGATCTTGTGAAGAGTGGACTCATTGGTCACATAGATGTGGCCTTGGTATTCGCAGAATTCCAAGGTTTTTGCAACAGTAAAAGTTAGAGAGAGAAGGGAGGAGATTTAGAAGGGGCTAGACAAAAAAAAAAAAGATAATAATAATTAATCTGGATTGATCATGAGGTTTAGACCCAGCAAGAAGGATGAGTATTTTATCTGAGCTTCTTTTTATGCACAGTCTAATCTGCCTTGTCAGACATGGAAGCCCTACTCTATGTCTGTCAGAAACTTATCAGTGCCTGTCTGTTATATGATAATGATTAAAAAACAACAACAAGCCTAATGGAGAGGAACAAGAAGAATAATGTGAAGAGAATGTAATCCAAGTTTATTTGATGTTATCCAAAAATAGGATCCTCACTTTGGAATCCCAAAAGGCTGGACAGGACCAATTTATTTCATGTGACTTCAGTTAAAGGACTAGCAACAGCCTCAGCCCATAATGTATTTTTAGTTGCCATGACATTATGGTGCAATTATAAGTGGGGGATCTGGCTATGGTCTCATTAAAGGCTTGCTAATCCATGCATGGCAGTCAGGTGTTGAGCTCTAAAAAAATTATTTTGTCTCCCTGGTTCAGTGAGAGAGGCGGGGGTGGGGAGGGGGAGAGAGAGAGAGAGAGAGAGAGAGAGAGAGAGAGAGAGAGAGAGAGAGAGAGAGAGAGAGAGAGGCCTCCAAAATCTTTCCCAACTGCCCAGATGTCATTTTGTGCTGGGACAGAGCAGACACAAGGAGATGAATATTCGTATTCGGGATAAGGCAGCAACAGTTTTATTTCTTAGGAAATGTCTTAACTGACTTCAGGGTTTATGCTTTATTCCAATTGGCTCTACTGCCTAACTCCCAGAGAAACTTAATCCCTGCCCTAATTCCCATTTTATTTATTTTCAGTAGTGTGAAAACAAACATGTAGCTAAGATTACAATGTTTACGCCTCCTCTTCGCCAAAATAATGCTAATCCCCTTCTGCTAATTAATGCCAGAGCCAGAGCAATTTTATTAACTTCACCTTGGTTAAAGTATGGTGGTGGTAGTTCATGTTTAAATTAAAACAACAATTTGACATTTGAAAGACATCAGCTTTGTCTCCACTGAGTCGGTCTGCTACCTTTCACTTAGATGCTGGTTCGCTTTAATATATGACAAAAGACACAAAGCTCCAGTCCTCACTGGTCAACTATGACATAACTAATTTTAATTGCAATAAGTTGAATCAGGCACCCTGCACTGTCATTCAAAGAACTCAAGGGAGAATTTAAATCATAGGAAACATTAAGCCTGATTCTCCCTGAGGTACTAGAAAACATGCCTTCCTCTGAACACAAAAGAGAGAGTAATGTCTTGTATATTCCCTCTGATATTTTCTCCCAGAGTCTAGCAGACATTTTTAACTCCAGAAGGGAACTGGTCTCTCCCCACCAATAGCCTAAGGGGCATTCAGACAGAATGCTTTTCTATATGCTCTCTGGGAAACAGAGCAAAGTGATATAGTAAGTCCTTAGAGCTGATGCTTAGCCCTACAGAGAGGAGGACACTTCTGGAAGAGGACAACAGCATGCTTCTTGGAAGAGGAAAGAACAAGATTCCCTCCTCCCATATAAGTAAATCTCCAATGAGCTTCCCCTCAGATAGTTTACAAGACAACTAATAATTAACAATAGCTTACATCAAATGGACTTTAAGGTTTACATAGCAGTCTATACACATTATGTCACTATCAGAAGCACACACAAATCAAATTAAAGAGCAGGAAAGAATAGCCAAAGTTTTGAATGATAATATTTGTTGAATTGATTGGAATTGAATTAGAATACCTGTCTGTTCTTCAGAAGCTTTAGCGGGATAGATACAGACATATTTTGCTTTCAGAATGTTTTGCCTAATGTATTTAATAATCAAATGGAAAACAGTGATATAATCAATTCTTCTGATTTTGCATAAAGAATTAAAGTATACACACACCCACATATATACAAATATGATATATCAGTGATAAATATATTGATTGATATATTGAATGTATGTGTGTATAAAATACCAAATATATTTATTATACATTTTGGGTAGTTTAAATGATACTTTTAAATAAAAAAAAATCTTACCCACTTCTCATTTCCCAACATTAGAGCCCAAATCTATTCGTTTGTATTTTCTTCTTCTTTTCTTGTAATTGCTTTAATTTTCTTTTAATTTCACTAATAGAACTGTTTTTCAGAAGAGAAACAATATTTGTTCAGAATCATTAAAAAGACTCCCCAGTTTAAAAACAACAAAAAGTCTCCCAAGCATTTGTGTCATTATTTTGCTTAACCCAAAGGTTAAAAGCAAGATTAATGAAACTAAGAGGTAAGAAATCTACATCGGGAGAAATTTAATCATAGAGGTCTAATCTGGGAAATTTGTTTCAAAGTAGAATGCATGGCAAAAAGTACTGGGACTACCAATATGTCTAAACAGACTGAAGAAGCTATTTGAAAAGATTTCTCTGTATAAGGTTGAAGATCATAAAGGATGTTACAATACTAGGCTATGGACAAATAGTGTGTTGGGGGGGGGTGATATATGATATAAATATAAAAAAATTTTACTCCTAATTCCTATCCTTTATTTCTATACTCATTATTTCATTGATTTCTTTTTACTATTATTATTTTAGTTTCAATTGGTCTTTATCTAGGGGGGAGGAAAGACCCAGAATAATCTTGGAATAAAGATGGTTTCCCATCACCCGTTGTAACCAAGAAAAGACAAATCTACCTTTCAAAAAAAAAAGAGAGAGAGAAAACTTCAAGACCAATGTGGAGCTGGGTTTATTAGATGTAGATCAAATGAGTCCTCTGCAACTTAACAAAGCAGTCAACAATTTATTGCTTCACTGTGTTTGATTTTTTTATATCCCTTAAATTTTATTACCCCAGGAGCCAAGCCAAAAAAGATAAAGTCAAACAAAACAAACAATTGCCTCTATAATTTCATTTGTGGCTTCCTTCTATGAGCAACTGCATAACTAGTTGTGATCTCCAAGTAATGTTACTCTAACAAAATCAAATTGAACCCCTCCCCCCTCCACACTGCCAGACACACACATACATCCTCCTCTGAATGGATAAAATGTAGAACTGGTATTCCACGTCTTAATAGAGATCCATATCACGCTGTATTTTCACTGAAGGGCTGCCAATCAGCAGACTCCAAAGATATCCAGGCCCTTATGTGTGATATTCACTTTCTTTCTCCAGTTAAATCCCTTTCTTCAGATAATCATTCTGTTCCAAAAATTTGAGGGGAGGGAGGACAACACAGAAACCCTCCCCTCTGAGGAAAGGTTTCTCAAGGAGATTTGCTGACATGTGGGGAGTTATGGTGTTGTGGGAACGGGGGATGATGACAGCAACACTAGCCCACACAGCTCCCAAGATGGTTAAAACAATCTAAGGGATGATGGTAAGCTTGTCCACATAAGAAATAGTCTAAGCCTGCTGCACCCAGACTCCTAGCACATGAAAGAAATAATATATACTTGATTTTTACTTGGGATTTCTTCCAGAAGTCTTAATTATCTATTGTATTACCATGTTCCCATTATTCAGCTGCCTCTTCTATCCCTGACTCAAATCCAACTGTAGTATTTGTTTGGAAGTAATTCAGTGAAAACTCCAAACCAACCAGATCACAGAGAAGCTCACTTAAATAGAAAACAAGAGTTATGTGGGGCGGGGGGAAGGGGGAATAATGTTGATTGTCAAATAATTTTCTAAGACAGTTAAAGCCAGTATCTAAATACCTAGATTTGTATTGCCTGCATCAGTTTTAAATGGCATAGTCTAACCTCATAAATAAATCCAAACCATGATGGAATTCATACAAAGGTTGCACAAGTTATTTTCTCCTCCAGGGAAGTTCATTGTAAGTAAAAATGAATGGAATCAGAACCATTTTCTATTTGTAAAGTGCTTAATACAGTTTTAGACAAAGTCTAAAAACTTGTTTAAGGCTTTTTTTTTTGTCAATTTATAGAATTAGCTTATAAACTCATAGATGGTAAAGACCATGTCTTTAGTGTTTACCTAATACATAGTAGGTGCTTAAGAGATGTTGCTTCCTATTCTCTTGTCTGTCTTCTATTTGATCTGGGTGATTATGTGAAAACTATTTCCTAGGTTATTCTGGTGAATAATATCAAAGTTTAAGAAAACAAATATATACTCTTCACTGAATGGTGATCCCGCCAAGATACTCAAAACAACTTTTGGATTCATTGAGAAATACCAGTCAAATTTCTTGTTGAGCTTGAGAAAACAATTTGATGATGGAGGAAACTTCACACTCTTCAGCTGCTTTCCTTGGAATCATGGTGATACAAGGGATAAGCCAATGGAGAACCACATAATAGTCAAACAGAACATTGCTCAAATTGCCTTTTTGTATTTCAGAGTTATTTCCTATTTTAGCCATTTGTGTATTTTCTTTTCCTAACAACTCAATTAATACAAAATTTGTATTTGGTGTCACAAGAGAATTATTTAAATTAGATCTCATGTTCCTCTGTCTTTATCATCATCATTTTCCTGACACATATGGCCAACTTCTATCTTAATCACTGTTCTCATGACAGCCTTGTGAGAATGCCCAACCAGTTTGCCCAGCTTTGATGGAATACTCTTTAGGATCTGTCGTTTCCTCAAGGTGGCAATTCCCTCCACCAAGACAAGTCACAGTCTGTCTCTTATTTGGGTGTAATCCTAGCAAGTTGTTTGAAGCACATGGAGTTCAAACAACATACCCAAAGTCAGTTGGCTAGCAACTTTTAAGGACTAGCATTTGAAGGCACATCTTCCTGACT
Organism: Gymnobelideus leadbeateri; assembly: GCA_011680675.1. Taxonomy (NCBI): domain Eukaryota; kingdom Metazoa; phylum Chordata; class Mammalia; order Diprotodontia; family Petauridae; genus Gymnobelideus; species Gymnobelideus leadbeateri. The sequence goes on from WOXC01005067.1 coordinate 76,397, forward strand.
CTAAAATCATCAAGCTCTTCACAGTGCCAAAATGCCCCCCAAATTCAAGCTATAGAATTTTAATACTGAAAAAGGGGAGGAGATAAGGTCTAAAAGCTTAAGACTTGTTTTGTCAATTTATAGAAATAGTTTATAAGCTCATAGATGGTAAAGACTGTATATTTTAAAACAAATTGGATATAAAGTATAATATATACAGTACTTTCCATTTAGTAATTGTTCAATAAATATTTGTGAAGGTAATAATTTTGCTTTATCTCATTTTAGAATATCTATCAAGGCAGTTTATGTTATTAAAATTGAGGGGGAAAGTTTTCTTTAGATACAATGTATCCCAGTACCTCTCATAACCCTCAAAGTTACAAGCCCCACAGTTAGCTATATGAACAGCATTTCTACCATAGTAAAAATAGTTTTGTGAGTGGGACAGAACCTTGTTGAGCTAATAGGCTCAAACCAGGTACAGAACCTGGAAAGTTGAAATGGGGAGGGGGAGGGGAGGACATCTTAGTATAAAGCATTTTAAGACTAACTTCACCTTTTGACATTGGCAGGGCTCCTTAATGAAGATTAGCCATAGATAATCAAGTTGACCTTAAAGTTTATCTTTGATGTTTATTTCTACTTCTTTTTTAAAATAACAAACTGAATAGAAATCCACAACTTAAAACCATTTCTAATGCTCAATATTTTAAGTTCATGAGTATGGGTATGCCTTGAAGTTCATATACTGAAACATAAAGACTTTGTGAACACAACACCAAAATCTCCTGGAAAAAAAATCAAGCATGGATCAGCTATTTCAAATAGGCATGGTAGTTGAAATTGTAGAGACACAATATCTCATTGATTTCTTGGATTTTCCACTTTTCATTGAGAGATTTTGGCATTGTATAATGACAACCTAAAAGATAGGGGCCAGGGCAGTATGATATTATTTGGAAACTGTCCTGTACTATTTTCCTATGAAGGGGATGGGGGGAGTTAAAAAGCAAACCATATTATCTAAAAGCAGCACTATGTCACAAAAAAAAAATTCTTTTGAGTGGACCCATTGAGTCTAATTGTGAAGTGACAGTATTTTAGTAAATATCATTTCTCAGGGAATATGGTAGAACCAGTGCCAATAAATCTGTTTTTTCTCAATGCCTGTATTAAGACTCCTCAGGCACACCCCTGTTGCACATTTTCAATAACACAAAAGGAACTATTTTCCAAATAGACTAATCCTCCTTTGATTCTGCTTCTATACTTTAATCTGTTTTATTCCAGGGCCATATTTAATGACAATTGTGAAATATATGCAGACACTAGCCACTTCACACAAAGACAAGATTCAAGGCAGAATCTTTTTCAATCACTCCCCTTTCCTCCTCTACTCTTCCTAGCCGTCTTAAGCTAATGTCTTTATTAAATAGGCATCTCCACTAGGGAAAGCAGCAGCACTCTCCACACAATCCCCACTCCCCACTCGAGCTCTTAGGGGAGAGAACAAGGAAATTCCTCTAACTCCCTTTTCTCTAGCCTCATCCAGCCTTACTCAGTTAAGAAACCAAGAAGCTAATATCAGTCTTTTCTTTGAGTTGCTGCCATAGCTGAAGCCCCCTTCCTCTCAAAAATGTCCCGACTCCTTTTAGAATCAACGAATCTGAACCTGTGACTGACAAGAATCATATCAACTGGGGAAGAGATTTAGGGTGTTAGGGCAGTCTGAGCAGGGGGTGTAAAATGGGACCTCTGGCCCTCTTGGCTCTAGTCTGAACCATCCCCAGGACCCAATAGAGCCTGATATCGGCTAAGATAGCCACAAGAGTGACTTAGAATAGAAAGCAAGGAAGATTCTGGGAAGGGCAGCAAGGAAGTAACCCAGAGGAATTAAAGTTAGTGGTGGAGTTCTTACATCTCACCTCCATAGAAGTCTGAAAGATATTGCCACAACTTGGAGATTTGACCTAAGGGGCTTGGCAGAGTGTAGACAGTTCCACTGAGAAAGATTCCTTTACTAAATAAAAGACCCTTCCCATATACACCCTTACCCATTCAGACCTGCTCTGAGACTGGTAACAGTAACAGATTTCAAGCATTTTACACCTTGCCCCAGTAATAAAAACTGTACCATTCATTGCTCTGAAACACGTACTGATCAATATACCTTCCCTAATATACTGAGGACTCCAACCTCTCCAACCATCACAACCCCTGCGTCAGATGCTGCTGGCAAATGGACTCTGAAGGAAGGCTCTTCACGTGTGCACAGAAGAAGAGGGGGTAAGAGAAGACAAGAGGCATGTTCTAATAAAGGATCGACTCCCTTGAGTCCCTTGAGAAAGGACGAACACTGAAAGCCCCGGGGGTCCTGTGGACTTTCCTGGGGCTCCTTATTTAAGTGAAGGGAGCAACAAGAAGTCTTGCCTAGAACTTGTCGGGGAAAGCACTGGAGACATTGGGAGAAGGAAAGGAGAGACTGAGGAACCAGGGAGACAGTGTCTGGTCCTTTGGGAGTTGGGACGGCAACGAAAGGCGAATCCTGGCAGCTTCATATGTTTGTCCGTGTGTGTTTGTGTGTGGGTCGAATGAGGGGGAGGGGGATCAAGTATGGGATTCTGTTTTGTAGTACTTATCGGTATACTTTGGTGTCTCCCAGTATGCCCCAGTCTTTACATGTGCGTGTGCGTCTGTGGGCTAGTCTACAGCCCCATGAGCTTCTGTCGACGCAGACAAAGGCAAAGCAGCGCTCTGGGCCCGCTCCGGGGACACGCGGTGGGATGCCGCTACTTACTTCTCATAGTCGTATTTGCAGTAGAGTTTCTTGTCTCTGTAGAAGCAGGTGGTCTCCAGGGGCTCTTTGCAAGAGGCGCACTGAACACACTGTTCGTGCCAGAAGCTGTCATTGAGTCGTAGCAGAAATCTGTCCGAAATGACCCGCTGACAGCCCTCACAAACCGACTTGGGATTCACAGCTCTCCCTGCAAGTAGACAAATCAACACCGGGAGATTGGCACCGAAGGCCACCGAGACCGCGCCAGCCTCTCCTTACCCGCCCCCTGGGCTTGCCACCCCTGCTGTTGGCCCTCCAGCCCCAGCCGCCACTAGGTTCCTGAGAGACACCTAACTTACTACGACAGCAAAGACTGCACTTCCCAGAAAGGGTTCGAGCCAGAGAGTCAGAGAACGAATTAACTGAGCTGGCCAGAGCTACAGAGAAATGTCAGAACGAAATTGTCCTTTCCAATTAACTGGGACCATTGGAATTCGGTTTTTGTTTCATTCTCACCCAGCTGGAGGAAGGGGCGGGGTACGGGGAAAGCAGGCAGAAACCTACGTTTATGGGGGGGCGGGGGGGAAGGTCTATGTAGGTTTAGACATAGACTCGTGCCGTTTAGGCAAATGAAGATTAATCCATAGTTAATGGTTGGTTTAAATGTCCTGTTTCTCTATTAAGCACAGGCATTTGCTTACCCGGGTAGATTGAATAAAACGGTTAGAAAGCCAAAGAACGATTTTTAATGAGATATATTTTTAAAAATGATTATTTAACATTATTATTACAATATAATTTTTTTCTACTGGGAATACCCCTAGGTATTGGGAAATCACGCCTGCGTCTCAACAATGATAATTATTTCTCCCTACAATGAACCCACAGAATTTCAACCCCCAGGACTTTGGATGAAGAGGCCCTGGCACAGTTCCCAGTTTGGTGGCCCGACTCAGCAGATCTAGCAGAACCTGGGAGCAGAATGGAGGCAGAAAGCACCCCAAAGAAGCCCAATCCGATCAAAGATTGTCCTAAATCGCAGGGCGCGATGAACTACGGGGTCCGGATTCATGAGGCCCAGCACAGTTCCGTGACATCACAGCAAGTGGGCAAAAAGATAAAGGGAACGAAAATCTCGTAGAAAATGCGAAAGAAATTTTATTTTTCCTCCTCTTTAATGAGATGTATTGCCCTCCTCATTCTAACAGGATTTTTGTGTTTTTGTTTTTTCTCAATTTGTTGGATTTATCCTCCTTCACAGCTCTAAACTGAAGGATGGGCTGGGCTCGGAAGGCATCATTTGAAATTATTAGCGTGTGCTTTCGCAAATGGATTCAAGCCTCTACCGATCTTTGTCTCTGGGTTTTTCTTTGGAGAAAAGACACGAAATGTGTTTATGTACAAAGTGGAAGATGGAGCCCTAAAGGGAGTGCAGAGAATGCTCCCCCAATCCCTGGAAGAAAATATTCTCCGATAGATGACTTTGCACAGAGGGACAGGAGGGAAATACGATTGTCCGAAATTTCTCAATTCTCATCCAAAGACTTTTTTATAGATTTGTAAGTGGTAGTGTCTAGGTATTTCGCTAAAGGGGAGGAGAGACAGAGAGAGAGAGAGAGAGAGAGAGAGAGAGAGAGAGAGAGAGAGAGAGAGAGAGAGAGAGAGAGAGAGATCCCTTGGGTGGTGGAAAGAAAGGCAAAGTTGTGAATTCTGTTACTTAAGTTCAAAGTGAAATTGTAGAGTACCTGGGCTGCCCGGAACTCAGGCGTCTGTTCCTACCTGGGTCCTGGGTCAGGACTTAATTTCTCCGTTATTTGGTTACTGACTGAGTTTGAGGAATTTGAGGGAGAATGGACAGAATAAGGGAAGATGTCCAAGGGAGTCACATTCTTCCTTTAAATTGGTTTATCCAGTCAAATGTGTCTCTCCTTATTCCTTCCCTGTTAGAAGCTATAAAATGGTGTAAAGGTTTATAAAAAACGAAATTATCTTAATAATAACAAAAATAATAATCTAATCTACACCCGCCCTTTCCTCTGTCCATCTGAGAGAAGGGGGATACACAGTCACCACTTTGGATCCAGCTCTGAAGGGGCTCAAAGGGAACTCAAACAATTCTTTTCTCGGGATCCCCAATTCCAGCGCTCCCAAGGCTAGCTGAGCCGCAACCGGCACAGGAAGGTCCGTGGGGAGAAGGGAAGAGCCGGGTCCAGGTTGTGTCAGCTCTCTAAGGCCTGGAAGACCTCAGCAGAGTTAACGCAATGCTCCCAGCTTCAGATCCGAGGAGTAAAAGGCTCTGTAACCCAGTGTGTTCCCCGATAAGTTTCAGGCGTGATTTCGTTTGTCTCTCTTCACTTTAAAGGAACCCCAGGAAGTGTTCCACTTTCTCCTCCCAGCCCTTCCCCTCCGTCCCGGGTTTCCAAGTCTGGGGTGGCACTAAAGTCAAAGAAATAGCCTCGAACTTGAGCGGCGCCTGAGCCTGACCCTAGCTGACAGAGGGCAGAGGAAAAGGCCTCGAGATCCCCACCCTCCCATCTTCTCCCCTCCCCAAGACGGGGAAAACTTGAGGGAAGGCAGAGACAGAAGAAAAAGGGGAGCCCTTAGAAGACATCGATCTGAAAAGTAATTAAAATAGAGGGTTTTTAATCGCTTGCCACTTCTGGAAGAAGTTGCTCCTGTTCCCGGGCTCCTCCCGGGATTGGGGAATTCCGCGCTCTGTGCGCTGGGTTGGTGAGGCTGGTGTGGTTTCTGGGTTTGGTTTTGGTGGGGAAGGAATACCAAGTGAGTTGCGTTGCTGTGTGTTGTTCTGGAGGGCACTGCTTCTATCTCTAAGTAATGAGAGGCCGAATCCTCTTACTTTCCAGAGGAATCCCAGAGAGAACTCCAAAGGAATCCGAGAGAGTTCTCTCTTCGCAGGTTGCCCAAAATCGACACCCAGTCCGCCTAGAGGATCCAGAGCCGAGACTTCGAGAGGGGGGCACTGGGGAACTGCGGGAGACCCTCAAATCTCCACTTACCCAGCAACGAGGAAAAGGAGGCCGAGGTCTCGATCGCGCTCTGAAAGTTCTCTTCCATCTTTAGTCCGTCCAGCATGGTGAGGTTTCCGGGGACCAGGGAGTGGGAGGGGATCCGACCTGCTTGGGAAAGAAGAGCAAAGGAACTTGCAGCTCCCTTCGGACTAACCCTCCCTAAGCCGACCTGGACACACCACCGACAGGCGCCACACACCCAAGGGAAAGGAAAGAGGGAGTGTCCGAGTTAGACAGAAAGGGGAGAGAAGAGAGGAGGGTCCAGAGGAGAGAAACATTGCTGGGAGGGGGGAGGAGGGGGCAGAAAAGGGGGTGGGTAGAGTAGGAGACAGGTCACCGAGAAGGTGCACGGGGTCGATCTGATTTCTTTCAATGACAGCGAATCGAATCTTTAGGATCAGGTCAGCACCACCCCCCCCGCCCCGGGGTACCCCAAGTTTTCTCTCCACCTCTATCTCCAAAATCCAGAAATCTGCTCTATTTCGGTCTGCTCACTTTTTTAACCCAAGCGCCTAAGTGGGAGTCTGGCTATTGGTAGAGCGGCAGTAAATGAAATGGAAATGGAGGAGTTAGCCTCCCTCTGTCTCTCCGCTCTGAACCTAGATACTTGCATTGGGTTTCCAGTCCTACCACCCACCCTCTCCTCATTTCAGACTCAGCATCGGCCTTCACCTTCAGGCAATTGAAAGAGTCTGGGGACGAAATGAAGAGAAGGTGGCTTGAGCTAACCCTCTTCGTTCTACCGCAGGGGACTGGCTGATTGGGGGCGCCCTACCGACCCTTTCCACTAGTCGCAATGAGGGGAGAGAGGAGGCCCGAGTAGGGGAGGAGCAGGCCAGGGGGGTGCCAAGAGAGTCCTATGTGCCGGGCCAGACCAGGGCAAAAAAAGGAACCTCAGGGAGGAAACTGTACGGTTTCAGTATTGGACGCATTTCAAATAAACTTTGAACAACACAGGCGTTCATGAGCCGCTAGACCTGGGCGGTGGAAGGGGGCAAACTTACCTGATTGGAGAGAGCCGGGTCCCCGAAGGAGAGACAAACAGCCAGACTCCAGCTAGTTGGCCCCGGCAGTACAGCGGCCCGGAGAGCGAGCTCGCAGAAGAGAGGTCGGACCTGGGAGACGGCTAAGATGGGTGGGCAGAGGGAGGCGGGGCTGGCCCCCCGTTCCTTCCCTAAGCTGCCGGCCGCCGGTTTCCCTCACCGACTGGACCACGCTGCCTCCACTCGGGTCTGGGGCAGCGGGAGCCTCGGCTTCTCGGGATCCCGCTGTCCTAGCGGTAACCCGGCCAGTGGGCCTACGGACGGCTCAGTGAGCTTCTTCGAGCAATCTACGGGATGGAGGAATAGAGGAAGCCTGGGTCCTGGGGTGCGGGTTCGGATCCTCTCTCCTTCTGGCGGATCCCGGGTTGCTTGAGCGGTGTGTGTGTGTGTGTGTGTGTGTGTGTGTGTGTGTGTGTGTGTGTGTGTGTGTGTGTTGTGCTCTCATGTAGGAGGGAAAGGGGGAAGGGGAGGGTCGGAAGCAAGTCCTTTGGAGGGGCTGGTATCAGCCTGGCTCTTCGTGTCCGAAGCGATCTGGGCCACCTCTTCCCTCACCTCTCTCCCTGCCTTCATAAAGTTTCCTCCCCTCCACGTGTAACTCTGCTACCTCATTGCACGCTCACTGCCTCGCTCATCTGCCGGCCCCTCAAAGGGAGAGAAGAAAGGGCTTCATTCCACCTGAAACGCTCTACGCCAGAAGCATTAGCGTGGACTTTCCAACACACGCATGCCTGCCTCTGCACACCCGTCCCAGCATAGGTGATGATAAGCCCCCGAGCACTTCTCATTACTAGTATGCTTGCAAACACACCAGGCAGCGTCCGAGGTTGCAGAGCTCACCTCTTCTCCGGAACTCTTTAGCATCAGATTCTCTTGTCTACCTCCCCTGATCCCTAGGTTTTCTGCAACAAGTCCCTTGGTTTATTAGGTAACTAAATCGCAGAGATAGTGTGTCCAGGTCACATATCTAGTCAGAGGCTGGCTGAAGCCCAAAGAGAGCACTTGACTGAAAGGCAGGAGACCTGGATTATACTACCACGTACTAGCTGTGTGCTGTAGAGGAAGTCATTTGCTTCTGAGCCTCAGTTTCCTCATCTGCAAAATGAACAGAATGTTTTCTAAACTCTCTTTCAGCTTCAATACTCTAGGACTCCGAGTTCTTCATTTCACCCAGGCCAGACCTCTGTCTGCTAGAAGTAGAGTAAAACGAAGCAGGTAGGATCAGGCAAGGAGGCCGTTCTTGGAAAACAAGGAGGTGGGTGGGTGGGGGTGGAAAATGTGTTTCTGTTTCAGGTAATCTCATGGTGTTATTAGGTTAGTATGGTCTACTCAGTAACCTGGAAATGTGGTCACTCCTTTACTTTCAAAGTAAAAAAGCTAGCAAAAAAAAAAAAAGTAATTTTCCGAGAGTCATGGGGAATAAGCACAGCTTAAAGTCAAAATATTTTCTAATTCTGATGAGGACAAATGTGTCCTGGCAGCACCCATCACGTGCCAGTCACAGAATTCATGAAGGGGGTGCAGCAGGTGGTCAGGGGCCTCAAAGACAGTCATACCTGAGAGTACACTTTTAAATAGTTTCCCCAAAATTAGCCCATTGTTCTGCATACCAATTCTGTAAAGTAGGTTGGCCAGATATGATTATCCCAACCCATTTTACAAAGGAGGAAACTGAGGTTTGGATTTTTCGGTTAGCTATTTAGTGGGAGGGCTGTTAGATTCAAAGCCATGCCTACCTTTTAGGCTGGTATTCTTTGCATATACCCAGGCAGGGCAGGGTTGAAAGAAATCATAATAAGGAGAGGAACCAGTGTGGGATATAAGCAGTTCACCTGGAAAGGATATGAATAGAGATTAAGCAAGGGAGAAATTATCAAGTGGGTAATTTATTGTACCTCCACTCTAAAAATACAAATAAAGGCAAATCTCCACTGAGCAGTCATTAAAGCAGCTGAGGTTTCACCACAACTGTAATCCCAAACCATAGGTTTGTCCCTTTCTTTTGAGAGACACTCTGATTTAGCAGGAACCATAGACTCAGACTCATGTTGTCTTCTATTGCTTTGTATACAAAAGTTCTGTTTGCCAAATAGATTGTAAGCTGCCAAAGATCAGGGATGATTTCACTGGGTACAGAGTAGGTACTGAATAAATACTTGTAGATTTGGGGAGGAGAAGGAGAAAGGAAGATGACCTGAAATGGGAAGAAATGAGTTGGCTTAGGATATAGATAGCGGAAGGGTATATAAACACATTGCAAGGTATTTGCCCAGGTGCATATTTAGCTGATGTCTCTTTATTATATTTCACTCTCTGAATCTCTCATATCTTATTCTTTGACCTTCCCTATCAAATACTTCACTGAATCTTATAACTATGTTTGTCTGCTGCATTATCTTTCTGCCACTACCATTAGTTTATGAGTTTCTTGAGGGTAGGGCCAGTATTAGTCTTCATGCTTATAACACCATACAGTCACCCCCATCTTGAGTACTTAGCATCCTTGTAGGTTGAATGAATGAGACAAAATGAATATCTTTAATGGTTTGTCATTAATCCAGTTAAAAGTCAAATCAAAATGTGCCTACAGTTTAGTTTTTATTTCCTTCCTTCATGGCTCAGCTCAAGTGCTGTTTCCTCCTTGAAGCTTTTCTCACCCTCACCCACACTTCCTAATGCTCCTCCAATTATCATGTATTTTCTCATTTGTTCAGATGTAGACTTGGTAGAATGTAGCATGACCATGTGTATATACACTCAGTAGAATGGAGCTCCTTGTGAACAAAACCTTTTTTTTTCTTCATTTTTTGTCTTTGTACTACCGTATACATAGCACACATTCAATAAATGTTTGTTAAATTGAACCAATTTTCCCCTTCATTTACTAATTACAAAGAACGATCTCTGAGTCACATTCCTGACCCAAGAAGTGATTCTTCTACCTGGCCTCAGGCAATTCAGTAGCATTCCTTGGTCTCTTGTCACTTGGGAACATGGGACAGAAGGAAAGGACTCACCTCAGTCACCCAATGATAGATGATGTGGATCTGAAGAGGGCAGGAAATCTCATGGACTCAGATTCTCAGGGACCCAGTGTTCATATTTTCATCCTAGGAAAAGTGCACTGTCAATCACCAGAACATAGTCTTGTCCCAATTATATCATTCATAAGCTGTATGACCTTGCCTCTTAACCTCTCTGGGCCTCAGTTTCCTTATCTGTAAAACAAAAAGACTGGACTAGATTAGGGATTCGTCACCTGGAGTATGTGAACTTTGTATTAAAATATTTTGATAACTGTGTTTCAACATAATTTACTCCTTTTGTAATTTACTGGATTTTGTGCATTTAAAAAGATTATTCTGAAAAGGGGTTCATAGGTTTCACCAGATACCACCAAAGAGGTCTGTAATACAAAAAAGTCTACCTGGGCTAGGTGACCTCTCAGGTTCCTTCTAGCACAAATCATTCAACAATAGAAATCATTAATGATGTCTTGTGTGCACACACAGGCATCTGCTGATTATCAGGTTTCAAATACAAATATTGAGTAATTTAGCCTTTTAAAAGAAGGAATCATCTGCAGCGTCACTGTCTGATGTCATTTTAAGAATGAAGCCATTTTATACTTGTTTGTGGTGACCAAGACACCTTGGCAGATAAGAAAATAAACCAGGAAGGTGACTGTCATTTTAAGAATGAAGCCATTTTATACTTGTTTGCATGCACCATGACACATTAGGAGAGAGGAAAATAAAGCAGAAGGATGACTACAGAAAAGGGAAAACAGCAGCCCATGCTATCAGAATATAGAACTTAGAAGCAGCTGTTCAAACAGAGGATGGGACATTGGGCATGAAGCCAGGAAGACATGAGTTCAAATCCAGCCTCAGACACTAGCTGCATGATCCTGGACAAGTCAATTTACTGATTAACCTCAGTTTCCCTAACTGTAAAATGGGGATAATAATAGCATCTACCTCCCAGGGTTGTTGCTACTCTTAAAGAAGATAATATTTGTTTATCTCTTAATCAGTGACTGGCATATTGGTATCATTCAATTGTGTCCAGCTCTTCATGACTCCATGGACTTTTGTCCATGGGGTTTTCTTGGCAAAGATACCAGAGTGGCTTGCCGTTTTCTTCTCCAGCTCATGTTACAGATGAGGAAACTGAGGCAAGCAGATTTAAGTGACTCATCCAGCGTCACACAATTAGTAAGTGTCTAAGGTCAAATTCAAACTCAAATTTTCCTGACTTCAAATCTAGTGCACTATTCACAGCACCACCTAGCTGCTCCAAGTGGCATATCGTAAGGTTTTTATTGTTGCTGTTGTTGCTTTTTGGAGGGGGGAAGGCAGGGCAATTGGGGTTAAGTGACTTGCTCAAGGTCACACGGCTAGTGTTAAGTGTACAAGGTTGGATTTGAACTCAGGTCCTCCTGACTCCAGGGCTAGTGCTCTATTTACTGTGCCACCTAGCCACCCCATATAGTAGGTATTTAACAAATGTTTATTCCTCCCTCCCTCCCTCCCTCCCTCCCTTCCTTCCTTCCTTCCTTTCTTCCTTCCTTCCATATTCCTTCCTTCTTTCCAAAATATCGAGTGGGACTTAAGACCCATGTCTTCAACCTAATGCCTTGCTTTAAGGTGTAATGCCAGAAGCTGCAATCAGCTTCAGGTGGAAAACTCTATTTCTCCTTCAGTGCCAGGAAAGTGGGCAGTGGAGCAAGGACTCCACCCCATAAGGGCAAATGCAGATGATAGACCTGCAGAAAGAGTTTTGGAGCCAGAGCTCCAAAGAACCTGGGCTCAAATCCCACCTCTGAACCATGGGAAAGTGACTTTACTACTTTGAATCTCAGTTTCCTCACCTGGAAAATGAAGGTGTTGGATTAAATGGTCTTTTGGGGGGGCTTTTTTATTTTTGGAAGGCAGTTGGGGTCAAGTGACTTGCCCAAGTTCACACAGCTAGGTTTTGTGTTAAATGTCTAAGGTTGGATTTGAACTCAGGTCCTCCTGACTCCAGGGCTAGTGCTCTATTCATTGCACCACCTAGCTGCCCCTTAAATGGTCTTTGAAGCCCCTTCTAGCTTTATGAACCTCTCAACCCAAACTCTGGAGATGCTTTGTATATAAGTAGTCTCTATCTTAACAAATTATTTCCCTAGTTTGATGGAAGGGTTTTGTTTTTTTTTGATTGGGTTTTTTTGTTTGTTTGTTTGTTTTTGAAGGGGGAGGGTGGTGATGGAAAAAAAGATTGTACCAAAGAAGATTGTAAGAACTACTCTCTCCTGGTAGTTTGAAGAAATACCCAACTCATGAATACTTGCTACAGAGGTTTTTTTGAAGAGGAGAGGGGAAGTGGTGGGAAGGGGCGGGAGGCATACTGGAGAGGGAGAGGGAGGGAGGATAGAGAAAGGGCCATCTTGCTGTAGAGTGGAGATGACAGAACATGTTTTTTTACTTTCCTTTTCTTGCTCTCATTTCTGTGTTTTATTAAGGGAAACACAAAGGGAAAATTGTGTTATTTGTTAAAAAAAAAAAACGTCAATGTGCATTTCACCAAAGGGAAAAAAAGCAGAAACATTACTGCCTAGATTGGGACTATAATAATCTCTGGGGGACTCAGGGTTTGCCTTGAGACAGGGACACACTTGGGCAATCCACTTTTGTTCTCTGTGGATCCTGTAAAAAGAGATTCTGTAAAATGGGGATAATAAATCTTTGGTGAAAGCTCTTTGTAAACCTTAAAGTGATATGCAAATATGGGTTATAATTATAACCATTATTATTACTAATATTTCCTTCTTCCCCTCTGGCTGCTATTTTCCATTTTTTACATTCAGAGCTCCCCAAAGATGAAAATAACCAGGTACCTGCATGATTTGAGTAAGGTACACTTAAACCAACTGTTCAAATGTCCTCGAATTTTAAATTCTTTTCACATATCTCCCAATGGAAGACCCCTGTATCAATCTGGGGCCATAGGATTTAGGGTTGCGATGTTGGTTCCATCAGTGCTAGAGTTCAAATCCAGCCTCAGACACTTCTTAGCTGTGTGACCCTGGATAAGTCACTTAACCCTGGTTGCTTCGGTTTCCTTATCTGTCAAATGAGTCAGAGGAGGAAATGTCAAGCCACTCCAGGATCTTTGTCAAGAAAACCCCAAATGGGGTCATGGAGATTTGGACATGACTGAGCGATGACAATGCTAATACACTAATCTCTCTGAACTCTGATTTATCCATAGTGAGTTCACTAGCATTTATTAAGAGCCTATTAAGTGAGAGTGATAATACTTGAATAACCTATATATAAGGATAGTCCTTCATTCATTATAGAAATATGTTCCTTTCTCCCCAATGTCATCATTGGAGTCACCATCACGATGACAATTATCTACATAATAGTCTTATAACTATTCCATATGATATGTAGAGAGCACTTTAGATGCTCTCAAAGTGCTAGTTGCATTTTAATCATTATTATGAATTACCAATACTCCTGATTCCCTCAGAGTCAGTGAACCTCTGGGAACAAATGGTGGGCTGATCAGTGTTTAACAACCAGCTCTCCAAAGGGGAAGGGGAGAAACTGTATGCATGACAGACTTTTAAATTTGTTCTGCAATAGCAACATTTTCTCCATCACTTTTTTGAAGTCTTGACAGTCAACAAAACAAAAAACCTCATTCTGATTTGTGGTTGTTCAGTCATTATTTCAGTCATCTGTGACCCCATTTGGAGTTATCTTGGCAAAGATATTGGAATGGGTTGCCATTTCCTTCTCCAGCCCATTTTACAGATGAGGAAGCTGAGACAAACAATTGACTTGCCCAGGTTCACACAGTTGGCAAATGTCTGAGGTAAGATTTGAACCAAGGTCTTTCTGACTCCAGGCCTAGCACTGGACTACCTTAATGTACATCTGATTTGTAGGATTTACCAATTTCCAAGGTATAAATCGGGGATGGGAAATATGTGGCCTTGTGGTCACATGTGGCCTTCTAGGTCCTATAGTACAGCCCTTTGACTGAGTCCAAATTTTACAGAACAAATCTTTTTTTTTTTAAATAGGATTTGTTCTGTGAGGTTTCATTTCACTCTCACGGCAAAGTTCAATCAAAAGGCTGCACTTGAGGACCTAGAGGGCCACATGTGGCCTTGAGGCTGCACATTCCCTACCCCTGGACTATAAATGCTCACCCTGAAAATTTAATAAGCTACTTTCACTAAGAGCTGGATCCAGAACATCCCTGTCTGAGAATCTCCATTTGCTTTTCTCAGACCTCTGGGGCTTTCAAAGCACGATCAGGCTGATTATGCTTGAGAAAGCTTAATAGACCAGAATCTAGGAGACCTGGGATCTAGTTTCCAGACTCACAGTGTGTGACCTTGGACAAATTGTCTTACCCCTCTGAGCGTCCGTTTCCTCATCTGTCAGATGAGGAGGTGGGATTTCTAAGGTTCTCTGTAGATCTAGCATCTGACGAAACTGAAATAAATGAATGAATCCAAGACTATTCTCAGACACTCAGTTGGGTTTTGTTGGAATACCGAAAGCATTATATTCAGTTCCTAGGTAAGAGGAAAACTCCATAATAGTAGGATCACTTATTTCTAAATAACCAGTTCAGAATGCATTTTCTCCACAGCAACCCCACCCCCACCCCCAAAGAGGGACTAACTGGCAGGAATCCTCTATGATCTTTTTTCTCCACTGATTGAAACCTGTGACAAATTCCATCTCTGACATCTACATGCTATACTTCACACCAAATAGTAGGACCCAGTGGGGTAAGAGGATAGGGAAGGGAGAACTTCTCAAAAGTATCCAAAACAGACCCATAGTTACTTTGCAGGGTTGTGGTGAGGACAAATGACACCATGATGCCAAGGCAGCTGCTAGGGGTGGGGAAATGAACTGGGAGTTTGGGGGAGTACAAAAATATCAGGCAAACAAGAAGAATTAAAAGCTAGGTAGGGGCAGTTTAGAGCATGGTAATCCTAACAGTTTATGATTAAAGAGCATTTGAAGGAAATGAAATGATTCCTCTACAAGCTTGTGAGGTAGGTGGTCTGTGGGGTAGTAGGAAGAGTCCTGAATTGATATCTGAGTTTAAGTCTCATTTCATCAACTATCTTTGTGACCTTGGGCAAGTGATTTCTCTACTCTGAACCACAATTACCTCACATATAAGATGATAATATTAAGCTAAACGGCCTCCAAGGGAACTTTCAGTTCTCAATGGTCTTCTGAATACCTCCAGCCCCAAATCTATGATCCCATGAACATTAATAGGCAGCTAGGTATCTCAGAAGATACAGCACAAGGCCTGGAGTCAGGAAGGTTCAGACACTAGCTGTGTGACCCTGGACAAGTCACTTAACCCTGTTTGCCTCAGTTTCCTTAGATGTAAAACAAGCTAGAGAAGGAAATGGTAAACAACTCCAATGTCTCTGCCAGGAAAACTCCAAATGGAATCATGAAGAATTGGAAATAACTGAAAAAGACTGAACATTTATCTATAATGCCAGCACAAATACTATTGTCCCCTCCATAGAGGTGCAAATTAAATCTCCAAAAAGTTTAAGTGATTTGTTCTCCACTATGAAACTTGTAGGTGACAGCTCCAAAATCCAGTTCAGGCTCCAAATCCAGCATGCTTTCCAAGGCAGCTCTCATCATGGTTTTTTCCCCCCGGTAGGCAACATCAACAGTAACCTATATCATGCAGGAATCCCCCAAAGGTAAAGGGGGCTTTCTCAAACAAAAGCCCCAGTGTTAACATAAACAAGGAAACATGTTCTCAGTCCAACCAGGAGGTGGAAGCTGCCAGCCTCAGTCAAAGGAAACCATGGGAGCGTCCTTCGGTTCCTCATGGGTCATCTCTTCTTCTTTTGCCCACAAAGAAAGGAGCCCAATCAACATCTTCAAGCCCCAAAAGCAATCAATTAAAGCAGCTGCTGGTGGAGGCAAAAAAGGTGGTTCTCAACCCATCACTAACCTACCTTGTTACAACATCCCTATATCTAACCATGTTTAGGGATGCAAGGAACAAAAGAAAATTAAGTGATACAAACAAGAAATTGAAGCTGTGACCTTCCCTGCTAATGATACCAATAAGGACCATTAGTACCGTTCTCTAGCTATCTCAGTCCCTTTGTCATCCAATCCACTTAAATAAAATTTTTATTGAGCTTATTATATTCAAGACCTTGGGTTTGAAGAAAAAATGAAAAATAACCTTTGCTTTCAAAGAGCTTACATTCTATTGGTAATCATTAGCATCTTATCACTATTTATTGCTTTAAAGTTTACAAAAAATTTTCTTCACATTCTATGCCATCAGGTAGAACAAACATTATTAGCTTCCTTATTTGACAAGCTAGGAAGCTGAACTTTAGATGTTACTTGTTCAATGGGTTTCCCTAGAGCTACAAAGTGGCTCTCACATGACATAGCAATTGAAAGCAGGAGCCTGGGGACCATGGATCCTGGGTATCAACTTGGACAGTTCCTCTTACCTCATCAGGACTCAGTCTCCCAATCTGTAAAATGAGGGGGTTGGATTAGAAGTCCGTGGAAATGTTTTAAATTTTGGTAATATACTGAAATGCAGCAACAGAATCTGTTTCTTTCATAATATTGCATTTTTATTTAATGAATTTACAAACATGATTCTAAGAAGGGGTCCATAGGCTTCACCAGACAGCTGCCAAAAGGGGTCTATGACACACAGAAGGATTTCTGAGGTCCCTTTGCATTTGAACAATCTCTGGAGCTCTGACTCCCAATCCAGACTCTGGTACTGTTCTACATAAATCAGCTTCTTGATAGAACATCCAGGCTGAGGATGCACTGCCCACTTCAGTACAGCTTTGATGGCTCTGGCTCAATGTGAGATGGTAGAGAAGGGTGCTCTGTACAAGCCCTCACAGCCTCTCCTTTGGTGCTCCTAACAGTCTGAGAACAGGTGCCAGGGAGGGGCATAACCCTTCCCTTCTACCACCTGACAACGACATTCACAGGTGCCTTTTTTTTATATCCCTGGGATCAGGTCCACCCTGAATATAATCCTGTCTTCACTCATAATTCTCTTCTCTGGCTTATCATTGTCAAGACTTTTCAGATTGTATAAATTCTGTTCCTAAAACATTTGCATCGGATTATCCGAAAGAAAACTCATACGGTACACATGGGCAGCCCCGCTAGCCTTCTTGCTATACCACAAGCAATGGATACTTCTGCTCCAACCTTAATTCATGGGCTCTATGTACATAAGCATTCCAATTTACCCCATCTACCAGTGTATGGGCAGTGACCAAAGTCAGAGGAAGGAAAGGAGGAGGGAGAGAAGCAAGCGCATTCATCAATCTCCTTTTCTGTGTGGCCAGCTTTCTTCCCAGCACAGGTTTTCACACTGCTGACTCATCGGCAGTATGGGTCAGTGGAAAGAGCGCTGAACTTGGAGCTGGAAAGAGTCAGGCTTGAATCCTACTCTTGGTGCTTATCAGGTGGATGAACATAGGAAAGCCCACGAACTTTTCTGCTTCAGTTTCTTCATTTGAAAACTAAGGATCATAATAACACTTACAATAATTACTTCACAAGGTTGTTCCAAGTGCCAAATGAGATAACATGAGTAAACTGCTTCACAAAAATCATTCGGCCACACAAGTGACAATTATTATTGGAACTAGGCTTTAGCATCATTGGATTTCATAGCTAGAAGGAACCTTAGAAATTATCTAGTCCAGATAATTTATTTTACCCCTCCCCCCCAAAAAAAATCACCAACAGTGGCAAAAAAAAAAAAAACCCCTGGGACTCAGAGAGGAGGAATGAATTAGCAAGAGCCTTTTAAGGATGTCATAACACAGTCATTTTCTCTACAATGTGTGGAAAATGAAACGTAGAAACTTAAGTATCCAGGAAAAAAAGACTTTTAAAATGTAGTGATTTTAAGCGGGATTCACAGTACAGAGATGCTTTGCTCTGTAAAGTTTGGTCCAATACAAATTTTGATCCTCTAAATATATTTCAAATACAAAAGGGATGCTCATTATATAAAGGTATTCTTTGGCTTAATCATAAAATGAAGAATTCTTTATATAAAGCAAATAGCCCCTGGCTAATGTACCCATTTGGTAAATTCAGAGTTTCCTACAAGGGTCTTTTTTAAAAGTAGAATGGATCTTTTTATTTACAGAAACTAGGGAGTGTACCTGACAAGGGAAAGCACAGAACTAACAGCTGATGGGACTGCACAGGAAGCACCTTCAAAGCTGGAACTTAATTAGCAAAGTTTGTGGTTGCTCAGTTGTTTCAGTCATGTCCAACTCTTTGTGACCCCATTTGGGGTTTTCTTGGAAAAGATACTGTAGTGGTTTGCCATTTCTTTATCCAACTCATTTTACAGATGAGGAAACTGAAGCAAAGAGGACTAAGTGACTTGCCCAGGATCACATAGCTAGTGTCTGAGGCCAGATTTGAACTCAGATAGGTGAGTATTCCTTATTTGAGGTGAGACACTCTATCCACTTTGCCATGTAGCAGCACTTTAAGAAAGTTAACTTCTTAATTTTCCTATCCAATGGCATTGTTATCAAGTGTCAGGGTGATGATTTATAGCAAGGAAAGCATTGCTCTCTGTTAGGAAACATATATTTGTTTCTCTTACTCTCATACTTTACCAAATTAATGTTGTAGCTTAATGTCATAATGTCAGGAAGATAAATCTTCCTGACTCCAGACCCAGCACCCTTGGGAGACTTCTCCCATTCTCTTAGGTCACCAGGGTGATGCTTTAAGTGACTAATGACTGAGAACTCAAATATTTTCCTAATGCTACTTAGGTTTCAGCATACCTTGATAATTCAGGATGCACCAAGAGAAGCTTTTTAAAATTTGAGCTGGTTCTGGGTCAAATTTCATTTCATGCCAATTAATTTCACCCTTGTTCAACGTAATAAACATTTAAGTATCAATAGCTGACAATGTGGTGTTGAAACCAAGTATCTCAGGCACTGTCCTTTGCCTAGTAAAGCTTAAACATCTATCAGAAGGTAACTTTTCAGGAAATATCTCAGATTTATATAGTAATTTAATGTCTATGAGGTCACTTGATCCTCACAATAAGTTTGTAATACCAATAACACTATTTTCCCCATTTTATAACTGAGAAAATAGATATTCAGCAAAATTAACTGATTTATCCAGCTAATAAGTGTCTGAAGTGGGATCGAAACCCAGGTTCTCTTCCTGCTTGTAAGGATCTTACCTGCCTCACTAAAGGAAATCAGTGTTCAAACAATTTAGAATCAGACCTTTCAAAAATTATCCCAATGGCCTTTGTTCTCACAGGGAAGTCAGGGAAAGGACCTTTGTCCAGGTTCTTAGGGGCAGGGGCAAGACTGGTATTTGGGCCTCCACTATCTCAAAGCAGGACTCCTTCCCTTAAACCACATATTACAAGTCAAGGGATAGGGTTGATCCCAAGCAATATTATGAGGCAAGCAAAGTGTTCCTGAAGTATTTTGTAAACCTTAGAGTAATGACAACAATAATATTTCTATAGCACTCTAAGTTTTGTGAATCACGTTATAATATGACTATCTTATTTTATTCTCACAATAACCCTGGGAGGTAGGTATTATTATTATCTCCATTTTCCAATTGAGAAATCTGAGTCAGACAGGGGTTAAATGACTTGCCCAGGGTCACATAATCAGAGAGTATCTGAGTCTGGATTTGAACTCACAATGATGAGTTTTCCTGACTCTGAGTGTTCTATCCTCTGTGCCACCTAACTGCCAGGCCTGGAACTAGAAAGTACTTCAGAGACCATCTAGTCAAACCCCCTTAATTTATAGTTGAAGCAATTGCTGTCCATGAAAATTGTAATTTGTCCAAGTATACTTAGTCCTGAGTTCAAATCTGACCACATTTACTGACTATGTGACCTTAGACAAGTCACTTAACCCTGTTTGCCTCAGTTTCCTCATCTGCAAAATGAATTGAAGAAGGAAATGTCAAACTCCTCTCATATCCAGTTTTATTTCATATGAGCCTTAAAACAACTCGTAGGATAGCCAGTCACAAGGCCCCAAAACTAGAAAGGACTGTTCTAACTCCTTCATTTTACAATTGGGGAAACTGAGTCTCAGGAACATTTTAAGTGATTTTCTCAGTTTCACAGATACTAAATTGCCGAACCAGGATTCCAACCCAGACATTAAGACTCTAAATGCAGAGTTCTTCCTGCTACACCGCATGGAAACTCTCACTCAGTTTCCAGTTTAAGTCAATGTGAAGATCCTTATACAACATTATTAACTCCATTTTGTTATAGTTGTTTATCATGTCTGACTCTTCATTACCCCGTGGATCATACTATCCATGGGATTTTCTAGGCAATGATTCTGGAGAGGTTTGTTATTTCGTTTTCCAGTGCACTAAGCCAAAAGGAGGTTAAGTGACTTGGCCAGGATCACACAGTTAGTAAGTGTCTGAGGCTAGGTTTGAACACAGGTCTTCCTGACTCTAGACCCAGTACTCTGTGCACTGAGTCACCCAGGTGTTTCCTAATTTCATTTTATACGTAAGGAAATGGAGGCTCACAAAGGTCAGCCTTTTATCTTGTCCAAGGTCCACATAACTAGGCAGAAGCAGAATTGGAACACACACACACACACACACACACACACACACACACACACATCTTTACCTCTAATCAGTATCATACTTAAGCACAGCTCTTCTGCCACCAATGTCCACACCTTTATGATTCAAAGCATGTTCATGTTGGGAGTTTCAGGCCCAGTAGAGGGAGAAAGCACCTTCCTAAGTGGCAAGCAGACAACTTTTTTTTTGTTACCTTCAAATCACTGGGTATAGAGACTTGACAACTTTATCTATAGGCACCTAGGTGGCACAATGGATAGAGTGTTGGGCCTGGAGTCAGGAAGACCTGAGTTCAAATTTGGCCTCAGACACTTACTAGATGTGTGAGCCTGGACAAATCACTTACCTATGTTTACCTCGGTTTCCTCATCTGTAAAACAGGTTGGAGAAGAAATGGCAAACCACTCCACTATCTCTGCCAAGAAAACCCCAAATTGGGTCACAGAGTTTGAACTGAACTTCACCTGAGCAGCATAGATGAAATTTCACTATATGTGTGTATGCCTATACATATATATGTGTGTGTGTGTATGTGTATATATATATATGTATATATATGTATACATATATGTATATATATGTATATATATATATATATATATATTTTTTCCTGAACAGCTTAGTCATGTATCTTTTTGGAGGCAGGAAACAGAGTAAAGAGATCTTTGGTGGTTCCTTTAAGTTCTAGGACCCTTGAGTTAGAGATAGCATTTTAGTTTGGTGGCAACAGCTAAGTCCTTAACAGGGGTCAGCAAACTACTGAGGGCCAGGAGCCTGTGTTTGCATGGCTCTTGGGCTAAGAATGGTTTCTACATTTTAAAAAAACAACTTATTTTTAAACACAATTTACTTATTTTAGCCATACAAAAACAGATGGCAGTCCAGAGTGGACCCAGCAGCCCAACCCCTGACTTAGAAGATGGAGTTAATAGTCTTAGAGATGAAAGTAATCTCAGAGACTATCTATTATCACCACCACCCTCCATTCTACAGATTAGGAAACTGAGTCCTAAGGAGATTAAGGGATTTATTAAAGGTTATATAAGTAGCATCAAAGGAAGGATCTGATTCCCCTCTCAGCTGCTTTTAGGATTTTGTTGTTGTTGTTCAGTCATATCTGACCCTCCATGACCCCATTTGGGGTTTTCTTGGCAGAGATACTGGAGTGATTTGTCATTTCCTTCTCCAACTCATTGTACAAAGAGAAAACTGAGGCAAACAGGGTTAAGTGACTTGCCCAGGGTCACACAGCTAGTAAGTGTCTGAGGTTGGATTTGAGCTCATAGAGGAGGTCTTCCTGATTGTAAACCCAGAGCTCTCTCCATTGTACTACCCAGTACTGTATTCTTCTGATACTACAAGATTTATTGCTGTGATTCAGAGGCCTTCAAGTGTTATAACTTTCCTTAGCATCAAGGGTTTTCTCAACCTGGAACTTCATTCCCTCTACCATGATGGCACCCTTCTTGGTGAGTTCCTTTAGGAGGAGCCTCCATTTTGGGAATGAGCTCAGGCCAGCCATGCATAATTTCCCTGTAGATTCTGCCTCTGATTCTCTGAATTTGGCCACGATACCCTCTCGTGGGTATCTTCTCTTTCACTCTCCCTTCATATTTAGCTCCCTTTTATGTGTTGCCTTCCTTTATTGGAATGTAAACTCCTTGAGAGTAGGGTTCATCTTTCTTTTCTTGTGTATTTTTATCCCCAGGGCTTAGCACACTGTCTGGTACATAGTAAGAGCAAAAAAAAAAAATGCTTCCTACCTACCTTCACCCAGGCTCTCAGACTGCAGAGCCCTGCATATTCCATCACAAGTCGCTGCCTTCTTTGAAATATGCCATTGGTTCCTCCTAGCTCCACCCATCCTTTCCCCCCTTATCCTTCAGCTGACTCTTCCATGGAGCCTTTGCTCATCTTGCCCCCACTCCATTCCCCACCAGAAGCATCCTCTGCTTCTTCTAAGTACTAAGGCACTTTGTTCGTTCATCCCTCGCTGCGCTGTTACATTCAACTTTGTACTAAAACTGTTAGTATTTGCGGCTCTCTCCCCTGGCAGACTGTAAGCCCCGTGAGGGCAGAGATCATGAGTATTCCTTCTGTGGATCCCCCAGTGTCTAGCTTGGGCTCAATTACAACATCTTGAACCAACCCAGTCAGTCAGTGATGGCCACTAGCTAGCTCTCTTAGGGCTCCCTATCACTTAATTAGTGTTAATTAAAACATGTGCCATATATAAGCCATTATACTAGATGCTGAGGATACAATGACAGATGGGAACTTTGCCCTTGTCCTTGAAACTTCGCCTTGCCCTCAGGGAGATTACCCATTTCCCAAGGGGAGGGAAGGAAAGCATGTACACAGATTTTTGTTGTTCAGTCATTTTTCACTGGTGTCCAACTCTTCATGACCCCCCTTGGGGTTTTCTTGGCAAATAAATTGAAGTGGTTCATCATTTCCCCTTCAACTTATTTTACAGATGAGGAAACTGAGGCAAACACACTTAAGTGACTTGTCCAGGGTCACATAACTAGGAAGTGTCTGAGGCCAGGTTTGATCCCAGAAAGATGTGTCTTCCTGACTTCAGGCCAGGGACTGTATCCGCTACAACACCTAAGTGCCCTGGAAGGCTTAGAGCTGAGCAAAACTTTTAAAGTCCAGTCCCCTTCTTCAGCAGATTAGATAGAAGTGACTTCACCCAGAGTCACTAAGGTAGGAAGCAGCAGACCTGAGATGTGGGCACAAATTCTCCAACTCTAGACTAGGCCTCTTTCCACTGCACTGGACCAAAGTATAGCTGAGGCATATCTGTTTTGTTGGTAAAGGTAAATCCTGAATTGGCCTAAATTTGATTCCCGAGCCACTTTTGTGATGGAGAGTAGGCATTTTGGGGAGGGGTGGGATGGAGAAGAGTTTTATAACTGTGATTTCCTCAGTGTATAAGGAGCTCCTCCTGAAGAAAATCCCCCCTCACTAATACAGATTAGTAACTGCCAATTTATAGTCTTATTTTTTTTTAATTTTTTTTTCTTTTTGGAGGGCAATTGGGGTTAAGTGACTTGCCCAAGGTCACACAGCCAGTTTTGTGTTAAGTGTCTGAGGCCAGATATGAACTCAGGTCCTCCTGACTCCAGGGCTGGCTGTCCCCCAATTTATAGTCTTAAAGAGCAGGAGGGGTGGTTAGGTAGTGCAGTGAATAGAGTGGCCCTGGAATGAGGAGGACCTGAGTTCAAATCTGGCCTCAGACACTTAACACTTACTAGCTTTGTAACCTTGGCCAAGTCACTTAACCCCAATTGTCCTACCTTCCCCCCTCCAAAAAGCAAAAGAAAAAAAGAGTTGAGGTGGGGAAGGGATTTAAGAGGTTGAGCGACTTGCCCCAGGGTCAGTCTGTGTCTAATCAGAATTTGAACCTGGGTCTTCCTGACTCCAATGGCAGTGATCTATCGACTACGACAGTACTGTCTCTAAGAAGAAGCATTATTACTGTCATGTTACTGACAAGGAAACCAGAGTTTCTATGGCTAAAATGACAGATTCCCAATCAGATACCTATGCTGAAACTTGAAGTCAGTTCCTCTGACTCTAAGCTCAGGGCTCTTGGAACTACACTACTCTACCTCTGATATGAGTATAAGGGCTGATATGGAGTCAGCCACCTGCTATCCCATGTCTAAAAATACATATTCACTCAGTCTCCTGGAGAGCCACCTTTGGCCACATAAGGGTGGCAGGCCCCATACTGACGCCATTGGGTTTGGTTTCTATGGTGACTGATTTGGAATCTCTCAGCCTGTGCTCACCAAAACTGATAAGGTTTTGTTTTTTGACAACCACCTTTCTACAGGGATCTTCCTACAGCCCATGTTTTATAAGCTCTAATTAGTCAAATCACAAATATTTACTCAGCATCTACTTTGTAGAAGATGCTGGGGTCTTTGAATCATAATTAGTCTTAAACCAAAATTACCCACTTTGAGCTGGGATCCTTTGCATGTATGGGTCAAGTGCCTAGGTTCTAGAAACCTAGCTTGCCCTCTCTCCCTCCCCAGCATTGGCTCAACCTCCAAGCTTCAACCCTTCCCCCATATGCTTGAGAGAGAGTCTGGTGCAGTGAACAGAGTATGAGACCTGGAAGACAGAGCTTTAAATTCTGCCTCAGATACTTACCAACTGTGTGACTCTGGTCAGGTCACTTAACCTCCCCATGCCCCAGTTGCTTCATTTGTAAAATGATGGGGTTGGATCTGATGGCTTCTCAGGTCCCTTCCCATTCTAAATTGATGTTGCTATGATTTTTACCTCTCCATTTGTTTCTCATGCTGTTAGATCTAGCAGGGTAGGGTCTGGTGAGCAGGGAAAGAGCCAGCCTGGCCAGTCCTGTCAGTCTGCCATCATTCATCCTCAGTCCCACTCCCATGAGTGCAGCCCAATCCCCAAGTCAAGATAAGGCAGCCTCCAAGGAGGGTGAAGTCAACTGGTGCCCAACAAGAAATAGTGATATATACTAAGATTTCTTCTCCCTTCTTTCCTCCCTTCCCCTCTTCTTTCCTTTCCCTTGTCCTGTTTTCGTCTCATATCTCCTCCCCATTTCCTCTTCTCTCCTCTCTTTCTTCACTTTTCTTCTCTGTCCTCTCCTCTTCCCTGTCCTCTCCTCTCCTCTCTTCTCTCCTGTCCTCTCCTCCCTTCTCTTCTTCCTTGCCTTTTCTTCTACTCTCCCTTCCATACTAGATCTCTCCATCTCACCCAGGACAGAATCGAAAGGGCTTCCCACTACCGATTAGCACAGAAGTTTTGCCCTGCTCTATTTCTGACCTGGCCTAGGTTCTTTGTCCTCCCTTAGACAACCTGATGACTCTCCCCTTCTGGTAGCTCACCATATTAGCAATAAGTTTCATAGAGACTCCTGATTGATATCTCAAAATCCCAACATCCAGGTGTGTGCTACCACCATGATTTTCAATAGCACCTTCAGCACTAAAGTTTCAAACAGGAGGGGTGAGGAAGTAATAAGCATTTATTAAGTGCCTTCTATGTTCCAGCCACTGCACTGAGTGTTTTACAGATATTATCTCGTTTTTTTTCTTTTTCTTTTTTGGAGGGCAATTGGGGTTAAGTAACTTGCCCAAGGTCACACGGCTAGGTTTTTGTTTGTATGTTAAGTGTCTGAGGCTGGATCCGAACTCAGGGCCTTCTGACTCCAGGGCCGGCACTCTACTCACTGCGCCACCTAGCGGCCTCCGATATTATCTCATTTAAGATAGATCTTCAAACACAAAAGCACCTTAAGGATCATCTAGTCCAACCTCGACAATTTACAAAGGCCCAGAGAGATGAGGTGGGTTTCCTAAGGTTGCCCAGACACTAAGAAGCAGAAGTGAAATTTTTCTTCAGATCAAGTGCACTATCTACTAAATAAGCAGACCTTGGTATGTAGGGCAGCCATTTCTAAGAGAAGACACAAGTTCCAACCTCACAGAAAAGTCTGGCAAGAGGATGAGTGTATTCGAGGAAGAGTGAAATGATCCAACCCTTCTAGAGGAAGACAGCCAGGAAAATGAGGAAACTGGAGACCACAGCATTCAAGGGCTGGGTGAAGTAACTAAAGAGGAGAAGACTTATGGTGGAGATGGTTACAGTCTTCAAATATTCAAAGCACTTTAGAACAGAGAAGGGATTGTATGTAGTGTGTTGGGTCCTACAGGGAGCATGGGTACAAATAGCATGGAGGTCAGGTTTGGCTCAATACATGGTAACACTTCCTAATAATTAGGGAGATCCAACAGTGAAATGGGCTGGTCCATAAGGTAAGACACCCTTAAGAAAGGGTTGCAGGATAACTCATCTAGAACAAGGTGGAGGAGATTCTGATTCAAGTGAAAGCATTACTAGATGGTCTTTGACCTCCATTGTAAGTATGAAATTCTGTGGATACAGGTAGCATAGCACACTGAGCACCAGGATGGTAAGAAATGAAGAGAAGGATGGAGAAGAGTAAACTCAGAATTTGAAGGACACAAGAATGAAAAACAAGTTAGGAAATGCCTATTTCCACAAATACTTAAAGACCAACTGTGCACACTAGAAACTCAAACACAGTTGAAGTCCTCCTTTTGAGAAGAATTAACTGGGGTAGGGAGGTGACACAGTGGACATAGAGTGTTGGGAATCAGGAAGATCATCTTCCTGAGTTCAAATCTAGCCTCAGACATTTCCTTGACCCTGGGCAAGTCACTTAATCCTGTTTGCCTCAGTTTCCTTATATGTAAAATGAGCTGGAGGAGGAAATGCAAACCCCCAAATAGGGAGTGAGTCAGACACAACTGAACAACAACAACCAAAATGTTGTTTAGTGGGCAAAACCCTAGTGGCCAAATCCTGTGTCTCTTCAATAAATTTAACTCAATAGACATTTCTTAAACATTTTTAACTATTTGCTTAGCTCTGGGGATACAATAAAGAAAAAGAAAGATAGTCCCTGCCCTCAAGGAACTTACAATCTAATGGGGGGACAAAGCACACAAAAGGATCCTGGGCAAGTCACTTAATTTGGTTTCCTCCTCTACAAAATGAGAGTGGTCAGCTCCATTGTCTCCAAAGTCAACCACACCAGCTTGAAATCTATGATCCCATAAAAGCCATGGAAGTAAGAACAATTCAAGCAGGAAAGAAAAATATAAAAGGAAAAAAAAATTCTTCACAAGAAATCAGGATAGAAAACTTATAAAAAGAATAAGGATGAGGAGGCACTGGAGTTCAGCTCTTTCCCTTTGTTTACATTCAGTTTTTAGCAAAGCCTTTGCTCAACCTTTCTGTGAACTGTGGACTTGAGAGGAATTGTGAACCTGAGAGCCCCCTGGTGGTCAACAAGAACATTGTCACAAAGACCCAATGACAAGCATTTTATATATGATTTTTATCTTTCTAGGAAATATTATTTCAAATCTCTGGAACCAGGTCACCCTTCATCACTACTTTATTCTTTCCCAAATCTGTATCCATTATTATGTACCTGCTTCACCCCATATCAGTCACCACCACCCCATCTGTCTTAATAAAATTACATAATTGTACTGGAAAAACCTGGCATCCTTATTCTATCATTTGGTTTGTCCTCAGTAGCAACTTTATTCAACGTTAAAAGTCTACAGTCATCAAACAGTGGACAGAACACTGGACTAGAAGTCAAGGGATTCTGCATCTGAATCCTAGCTTTGCTACTAATTCCATGCATGCATGCAATCAATCCAAATAAGCTTTGACTTGCTCATCTTTAAACTGAAGCATTAGAATTGATGACTTATATGGCCTCTTCCAGCTCTAATGTCCTATGATTCTAAGCCTGAAAGGAGTAGGATGGAAAGAAAAAGATCTCTGGAGTCCAGAGGACTTGGATTCACATGCTCACTCTTCTACTTACTACTGGGATGATATTGGTCAGGTAAATCCATTTCTCTGTACCTATTGGACTACAAGATTTTAAAGATACCCTCCAGTTCTAAATCCTGTGTGGTTTCTGCAAAACTGACACTAGAGGAAAAAGAAAAGAAAAGAAAGCACAGTAGACTGATTCCTACAACCACTATTCTGGCTGATGGGCATAAAGTACTGTGCAAACCTTTGAATGTTGTATAAATGTCAGCTATTACTATTGTTGTCATCTTACTTCCCTCATCATTGAGTGTAGATGGAAATGAACAGGCCCTGGAAAAATTGCTAGATTGCTCTTATGCTTTTATATTTAATATGGTCCTCAGACTACTTCACAGGTGGATTAAATAACTTTAAAAAAAACGAATTCAAGGATGAGGACACAGGTTTATCCTTTGTATGCTAATAGGATACATCTACTGGATAGCTCTCGTAGCAAATGATAGGCATGTTATTCACTTCCCTCTGCTCTCACATGATTTTTATCTTCTTGGCTATGTTTCTATATTTTGAAAGTTTCTCATTCCATATAACTTGAATGTTGAGTATTTACTTATGTTTATGAATCAGTGTTATGTCCAAGAAATTGTGAGCAATAGCTGGCCTGTGATAATGTTCCAGGTCTACTTATTGTTCGGTGTCTGGTAGTACTCTAGTTATCATCATCAACATCATCACTATTATCCCCATCATCATTATTATCACCACCACCACCATCACCATCACAATCACTATCAACACCATCACCACCACCACCACCACCACCACCACCACCATCACCATCATCATCATACCATCACCATCAGCAGCATCACAATCACTATCAACACCACCACCACCATCACCATCATCACTATCACCACCACCACCACCATCATCATCATACCATCACCATCAGCAGCATCACAATCACTATCAACACCACCACCACCATCACCACCACCACCACCATCACCACCACCACCACCATCATCACCATCACCACCATCATCATTACCATCAACACCACCATCATCACTGTCAATATCACCATCATCAATACCATTGCCACCATCATCATCACCATATCATCACCACCACCATCACCACCATCACCACCACCACCACCATCACCACCATCACCACCACCACCACCACCACCATCATCATCATCACCACCACCACCACCATCACCATCATCACCATCACCACCATCATCATTACCATCAACACCACCATCACCATCACCACCATCATCACTGTCAATATCATCATCATCAATACTATCGCCACCATCATCATCACCATATCATCACCACCACCATTATCATCACCATCACCATCATTACCATCATTTCATTCTTCTCACCTTTTTGGATGAGGATCAGATAGAAATTATTTGAAGACAAGTTGCTATCCTACTATTATTCTTTTAGTTTCACAAACTATAACACAAGTGGACAAAACAACTGCTTTCTTGTAGTTGTATGAAAGTGTTATCCTCTGTATACTTCCAGTATTCATCCTTCTTATAACTCCAGTAGCAGAAAGAACAACAAAAATGATAAATGCTCCTTCTTGTTCCCATGATCAAATGCAAAATCCTTTGGTTTTCAAAGTTCCTTATAACCAAATCCATTTCTGCTTTTTCAGACACCTTATACCTTATATCCGCCCCCCCTCCACATACTTTCCTATATAGTGACACTGGCCTCCTTGCTTACTCCTCATGTTAGATGTTGCATTTCCTGACTTTGAGCATTTTCACTGGCTGTCCCACATGCCTGGAACTGGAACTCTACCCCTCCTCATCTCTGACTCCTGGCTTCCTGCTTTCTTTCAAGCCTCAGCTAAAATTCTACCTTTAAGTAAGAAGTCTTTCCTATCCCCCCAGTAGCTAGTGTCTTCCTTCTGAAATTATCGCAAATTATAGGTCTTGTTTGCATATAGGTACTTGCATATTATTTCCCCAATAAGATTGTGAATTCTTTAAGAGCAGAGATTCTTGTAACTATCATTTTATCTTTCCTTGTATTTCTAGTGCTTATCACAGTACCCAACACATAGTAAGCTTACTTATTAAGTAAGCTCTTAATAAATGTGTGTTGATTTGACTTGATAGACATTCCATTCTGTTTCCACATTACTTTAATCTACTGTATTAGTTGATCTCTATATTTTAAAGTCTTTCATGTCCTGAAGTTTAAAGATTATGAACTTTTGTCATGGTGACATATATTTTAAAAAGTTGTTCTTAGATTTTATGCATCGTATCATGGCTGGGTGATTTTACACACTTGTTTGATCTATGGTTATGGTCTGATTTCAGTACACTTTATTGAATTAGCAATCAAGCATATTTTGAAGTCTGTAGTTATAAATTTTTGACATGTGTTGTTGTTGTTGTTAGACTACAAGATACCTGAAACTGAGATTATTACCTAATTCTTGTAGTTATTTCTTTTTCAGACTAATGACTATGGCTCAGAAGGATGTATGATGTTTTGTAATTATAATCAACTTCCATGCTTTAAGGAACCATGGCTTCATTGAAGAATGCAACATATCAGTGCCCTCAATGATAATTTGTGTGAGTTGCTGAGGATGAAAAAAATCATCACCTGGCATTGAATACTTTTTTGCTTTTTGGAGAGGAATTGGGGTTAAGTGACTTGCCCACAGTCACACAGCCATTTTTTGTGATAAGTGTCTGAGGTCATATCCAAACACAGGTCCTCCTGACTCTAGGGCTGGTGCTCTATTCGCTGTGCCACCTAGCTGCCCCCTAATTTTCTTCTTATTACATCATAAAGAAAGAGGAACAGATTCAGAGAAATTTTGAAAGAACCAAATGAACTAATTCAGAGTGAAATTAGCAGGACTAGAACAATTTATACAATGATTACAGTCTTCTAAAGGAAAACAACTTTGAAATACTTAAGACTTCTGTTCAATGCATTGACTAATCAGGACTCCAGAATACCAACAATGAAGTCTACTTCCCAGAGAGGTGATAGACTATAAAAAGACAGACTAATTATGAATAAGAAAATATTTAAAGGCTAATTACTTCCTCATGGTCTTCATTTATTTGGAGGATGAAAGCTGCCATGGAACAAGTTTTGACTTGATATCAGAGTTGTACAAAGTGGAATGCACTGTCTCAAGAGGAGGTAATTCCTCCTTCATAAAAGGTCTTCAAGGAAGGATTGAGTGATATTTTGTCCAAGTTTGGATTGCACTACATATTTCCTGAGTTCCATTTCAGCCACAGAATTCTGTGATGGTTATTTGATTCAGAGTATATACTGAGAGCAAATGGGCTTACATATCCTATAGGAAATTTAGGCTGAATCTAGAGTTGGAGATAGGAAAACTGTTTACTATAGGTCTTAGAGAATAGGGGATATTCATTCCCCTCCACATCTGGGTAGGTGGATGTCCATAGCTCTGAAGTATCTTTTCAACCTTTTCTTACCATTTCCCTTCTTCATTTTCCCTTTACCTTCGTTCATTTTTTCTTTGCCAAATCTGATCATGGCCCCTTAATTGATCATAATCCTACTATCTCACTATCTCCTTAAAAGGAGAACAGTCTGTTTGAGAAACTTGGTCACCCTGCCTTTAGCAATTTTGTTGAAATAGTAACCCAATATAAATAATGGCTAGGTGTGGTCTTGGCTTGAAAAAAATAAAATTGGAAAACATAGGGAATACTCTTCACAAGTTAGAATTAGGTTGCCCATAAAGACCCATACCCAGTAACCAGGAAGTTCAGTCCAAAGAAAAGATTAAGCTTTAGGGCATTAACCACCTGGAGGAACTCTGCTCTATGTCCCCAGGTAGTACACATAAATGAGCACACTCAAGTCCTGAAATATGATTTCTTCTCTCCCGTAATTTTAACCATTACCACCAACCAACTTGTGCCCAATCATTCAGAAAACCTGAATAAGATTTTCCTCTTTGTCTGACTGTGTATATCTATTCCACATTTGGCCCATCCATAATTCAGCATTCATAACTGATGTCCAGTCTCCAGGCAGCAAGCACAAACAAAAATGAATTTCACCACCAGTTTGGGGAGGGGGTGGTTATTTGCAAATTTGGGGTGTGACAAGTTGATCTTCCTCAGCCATTAAATGTGCCTGTGGTCAGCCTTAAGGAAAAAGGGGAGGGAGTTAAATCTTCCTAAGTTGCTTCAATGCTTTCTAAATTATTCATACATGGGATGCATAGCCTATAAATAATGCCTGGGAAACATACTAAACAACCCCAAAAATGACCCCACTTAGCCCTCATAACATCTGGTCCATAGTATAGTGAATGTTCTTGTCCAAGACTAATTTTTCCCCATAGGCCTCATTGAGTAACTTGCTAGGCAGCTCCTAGTAATTATTTCCATTCACAAATTGGTCTCAGTTGTTCTCCTAACTTAGAGCAAGTGTGGCACTATGCTTCCCAGTGTAAGCCAAACCTCTCCCACATGCTGCCAATCTAGGCAATTCTTCAATCTCGGGGCAGTGTGGAGATCCAGCAACTTAGGATCTGATCTCAGAGAAGACATGTTTCATGCTAAGTGAGAGTCCCAACGCTAGAGGGGCCAATTTTGACTTCACCTGTTTTCCTGGCTGCTAGGAGTTTCCATGGAGAAAAGGAGGTCTCACTGCAACCACAGGCCAGAATACAGGATTTGTTTTTCTTCCCTGTCTCCCTTAGTAACTTGGTTGCAGATATAGATCAAATCATTTTTTGATGTATGTACTCTACTCCAGTAATATTTCTCACACCAACACCTCCATTTCACTCTGGCTCTCACCTACACCATTACCATGGCCAATAGTTAGCTAATTGGTTCCTGTACTTCCAATCTCTCCCCACATCCTTCCTGCTATTGTCTGCTTCAGAGAGAGGGTCTATAATAGAGGGAAACAACTGGAGGTAGGAGCAGAGGCAAGTCTCTGCATATGTATTCTATAACCTTCCCTTGAGAAGGAGATCAGTGTTTTCAAAGGTAGCATAACCTGGAAAATTTCAACAAAGAGGTGAAATAGAACACTACAAAATGAGGCTGTGGAAATCAGCTCAATAAATATTTGTCACTAATAATTGTTCATAGTTATTGGACTTGGAGTTCAAATCCTGCCTCAGGCACCTAATACCTGTGTGACCCTGGGCAAGTTAAGCAATCAGTCAATAAATATTTTTAACCACCTAGTGTTGGGCACTGCGCTAAGAGGCAAAAGCCAGACCCTGCACTGAAGGAACTTATGATCTAATGAGAGACACCATGCATACAAATATATACAAAGCAAATAATTCAGTCTCTTAGCCTTAGTTTCCTCATCTGTACAGTGGGAATAATAACAGCACTTATTTCCCAGAGTTGTGGATCTGTGGATTTCCCAGATCTGTGGATCAAAAAATGTGAAGTGTTTTGCAAAACTTAAAGCAGTATATGATAGGTATTTTGATTTTTAAAAATTTACAAAAATTTAAAAATCAGTTATTTCTGTTAGTTCAGGCTTGTCTGACTCTTAGTGATCCCATTTGGGGTTTTCTTGGGAAAGATACTCGAGTGGTTTGCCATTTTCTTCTCCAACTCATTTTACAGATGAGGAACTAAAACAAATAGGATTAAGTGGCTTGCCCAGGGCCAGTATAAATTTATAAAAATTTTTAAAATAGATCATATTTATATAATACTTTAGAATGCACAACTTCACAAGTTTGTGAAATACGGAATTGAATGTTATCACAGACACATACACATACATTTTACTGATAAGAAAACTAAAGCCCAAAGATATTGTGATCCTTTTAAATTGTGCTCAAGACCTTCACCAGAATGGTCCCAAAACATCTCAGATAGAGCATGAGAGGTTCATGTATATAGAATTTCACATTTGTAAGGAGGTTATCCAGTCCAATCCATACTTGATCAATAATCCCTTCTACAATATATCCAATAAGTGGTCAATCATCCTCTGCTTGTAAAAACCCTCAGTGGCAGGAATCTACCATTTCCTGAAGCAACATGTTCCACTTTAGGACTGCTCTAATGGTTAGGGCATTTGGTTCCCTACTTGGAGCTTACGTTTACCCATATCCCCTCACTTACTTTTCTCTATGGATGTGTCAAATGCATCAGGCCACAAGCAAAACAGTCAAGAAGCATTTATAAAGAGAATACTACATTGAGCCAAGCACTGTACTAAGCATCTGGTTGTCTCTACTTGGGGTAAGAGCTGGTCATTTATTAATTTAAGCTCCATATGAACCCCATGAGGCAGGGAGGGGCAGACAGACACAAAGAATTTTGAGTTTTCAAATGGGAAAACCAAAGTTTCAGAAAGTTGAATTCACTTTCCTAATTCAGAGAGCCACGTGAAGATTTGTATGAACTGATACAGAACAAAGGAGGTAAAAGCAGAACAAGGAGAATAATATACACAATGACTGTTATAACATAACTGAAAAGAACACTAAAAGGTAGCCATAATTAGATTCATTGATCAATGGTCATTCAGTGACCAATCTTGGTCACAGAGAATAGTTGATGAGACTAACTTCCCTTGTCTTAGCAGAAAAGTGGGGGACCATATGTGTGGAATGTTGCATACATTGGCACATGTTGTTATTATGTAGTTTGGGTTTTTTTTTACAACTATTTTCTTTGTTATAATGGAGTGTTCACAGTGAGGAAGGGAAAAGACATCAGTAAAGGACTGTGGTATAAAATACAAAAGAAAGAAATAAAACATTTGATAAATTCTATGTTGCTTTTTAAAAAAGAAAGAAAACAATGTTTTCACATTCCTTGGGTTTCTTAGCAGAATGGAAAGAGCACTATACCAGAAATCAGGAAAGCCAGGGTTTAATATAGGACTTCTTAGCTCTATCACTGACCTCTCTGAACAACTGTAAGCTGTTCATTTAAGGTCTCTGAGCCCCGGCTTCATCTAAAAAATGATGCCTTTACTGCCTCCCTCACAGCATTGTTGTAGGGAAATAATTTTTCAAACTTTAAAAGACAAGATCCTTGGCCAGGAGCCATTGGGCAGAAGTGAGATAAGCATTCAAGAAATTCTTCCTCCCCTTGGTCTTGTCCTCACTCTACTGAGCCTCTCTTCTGCTGGCTCTTAGAATAAAATAAAGCAGGAGAAAATCATTTTCATGGTAATTCCTGGAAGTTTGTTGGAAAGCGTTTTTCTCATAATCACTCACCAGCTGATAATATTTTTAACTGATGTGTCACAGAAATCTGAACATGAGATAAACTTGACAACAATTATATATTGCTTCATTTGAAGTCAATTACACTTCCCCAAATGTCACTGTTGTTGTACCATGATTCATTTGAAGGTGGTCAAATATTTCAGGGAAAGAAGGGTATGGTGAGAGCTATATAAACACGCATCTTGCAGTCAGTTATTGTATACCTTGTTTCCTAAAAGGAAGTGCTGAGAGACACAGGACCTTAGTTGGAAGGGTTCTGAGAACTTGGCAATTAGCTAGTTGAACTATTAATTTTCTCTATAACATTCCCATTAAATGATTATCCAATCTCTACTTCAAGACCTATAGTAATGAGGAACTCACTCTTTAAGAGTGGCTCATTCCATTTGGGGACAGCTCTGATAGGACACATTTTTCTTATATAGAGCAGAAATGTGCTTACTTATAATTTTCACTCATTGGTCCTAGCTCTAACCTTTGGAGACAAGAAAAAAAGACATCCTTTCCCCACATGTCATCCAAGGAATCCTCTATGGAGAAGGGCCAGTCATCTCCATCAACTATTACTCACAGGGCAGGTAAGCCAACTTAACTGAAGCAGTAAGGCAACCTGAGTAATCGACAGGAGGCATTGAGTGCCAGGCAAGTTGCTGTCAACATCATCCCTTAGAACCTCATTGAGATAGCCTAGTCCCAAGTGGCTTGAGAATAACTATGATTCCAGACTGGTATCTCCAGCCATAATCATAAAAGAAATACCTATAGAAAGGTTGTTACAACCGCATCTTTTCCAGACGCAGAAAATAAAGTTCTTATGACCAAGGTCCTTGGCAACATCAAATGATTCAATATCAGAAACTGACAAAATTTCATCAGTGGAAATGTCATCAATGCATTTTTCCACTACACCCTTGGGACTGTAAGACCTTTCCATCTGACTTGTTGCTGAAACCTCGTCTTATGTTGTCTCCCCATAAGAATGTGAGCTTCTTGAGAATATGGATTGTCTTCATTTTCTGTCTTATTCTATTTGAACCTGTATTTAGCATAGTGTTCTGCACATAACAAATGCTTAATGCTTTATTCATTGTTTGAGAAGGGTTTCATTTTGTTTCATTTGGTTTTTTCCTGGGTCTCCTTATCTCACCAAGGCAGCTTGATCCCCTTCTGGCCCTGGGGCTCTCCATATAGGTGCTTAATTTAGTGCAGACACCCAGTTGACTTTTGTTATCATTTAGTTGTTTTTCAGTTGTGTCCAATTCTTTGTGGCCTCATTTGGAGTTTTCTTGGCAAAGTTACTTAAATGGTTTGTTGTTTCCTTCTCCAGCTCGTTTTACAGATGAGGAAACTGAGGCAAACAGATTTAAGTCACTTGCCCAGGGTCACACAGCTAGTATCTGAAGCTGGATTTGAGCTCAAGAAGATGAGTCTTCATGATACATGGAAATACATGGATGCTCCATTATGCCAGCTTTGAGAACAGTTATTCTCTCTTCTCTGCTTTAAACTAATCCCCTCCCATTTTTATGACCTTGCTTTAGTTCCATCCCCCTCAACCACAGTCACCTTTCTTTGAATGAGCTCCAGCTTGTCTCTATCTCTTCAAAGATAGAGTATTTTACTTGTAGTCTGGCCAAGGCAGACCTTCCTTGTAAAGATCATAATTCAGCTAACACAATGTGAGATCACACCAGCATTTTTGATGATCATATCACCCTGTTTGCTCTTATGGAACTTGCCAATAGAAGCCCCCAGATCATTTTGTTCCCATCTTTGTAACTCATGCCCTGCAGGAAGAAGGGGCCGATTTCTAATGTATCTCTTTCGACTCTTTACCCAACCCCTCCCCTTCTCTTATCTATGGCTCCAAGAAGCTGTGTCATGCACAGTAGCCACATGCCAGTAAAACTGTTTCCACAGATGAGCTAAACCAACTTGAAGGTCCTCAAATCCACCCATGAGTTAAGAGGATGTCTACCACAAACAAGTGAAGACTTCTCCAGATGAAATGGGCAGGTGAGAACAATTTGTTCCAAGGCCATGAAGGCAGCTGTGGAGTGTGCTTAGAGCTTGGTCAGACATCAAAGACACCAAGGGCATCAGTGCATTCTGGGCCATCACCCATCATTCTGACTTCTTTCTTGTCACTGCACATTAATGACTCTAGAAGAGAGGGAGGCTGATGACTTTGTAAACTCTGCCTCACTAAATCCAATTCACCCATGGGTGTGGATATCACTCCATGATGTCATTGGTCCTCTTCAAAAATGAAGGTTGAACAATACCCACCCCTTCCCCCTCCCAACTGCTGCTTTCTTTACCATATTTGTGTCTTTATCTATCTTTAGCATTGTAAAATGGAAGCCAATTAGGGAAGAACTAGGTCTCCTAGTTTCTTTATCCTTTTTGGCATATCAGTGCTTCTTGGTTAAGTATTAAATATGAATTCACAGAGTCACACTACATGAAAGGAAGCTCAAAATTCATCATATGCATTTCTATAGAACAATCCAACTGATCATTCTGTATATGGTAAGCTCTAATCACAATTTCTAGAAATTAATTGAGCTCATATGTCCATAACTAGTGAAAGAATGCTTCAACACTTCCAGAGACCTATGATTTTATTAGTTTCTGCACCTCCTTCATCAAAGCACTGTTGACTGGAAGAAAGAATCCTAAATGTTCATATGAGAAGGAATCCTATCGGACTGTTTTACTGTTAGGCGACTGACTGGAGGCGAATTATCTTCTCTCTCTGTGCCCCATTTCCACATGTCTAAAATGAAGACCCTGATAAAATAAAATTAAATACTGTAGCCTCAGTTGCTGAAGGCCCAGAAAAGAAAGTTCTCACAGTCCAAGTCTTTGGCACTTTTAAATGGTTCAACATCAAAAATAAATATGGTTCAATCAAGGGAAATGATGTTATAGAAGATGCATTTCCATGTGCTTTGCCCTGTACCCTAAAGACCATGGAACTTTTTCTATCTGACATCCATATGAATGCTTCCATGTTCATTGTCTCTTCCATAAAAAAGTGAATTCCTTAAGGATAAAGACTGTTCTACTTTTCTATTGCTACCCACAGTCGAACATGGTGTTTGGAATATAATCAGCTCTTAATAACAGGGTAACTGGGTAGTGCAATGGATAAAGCACTGGCTCTGGGGTCAGGAAGACTACCCTCTTCCTGAGTTTAAATCCAGCCTCAGAGACTTGCTGTGTGACCTTGGACCAGTCACTTAACCCTGTTTGCCTCAGTTTCCTCATCTGTAAAATGAGTTGAAGAAGGAAATGGAAAACCACTCCAGAATCTTTGCCAAGGAGACTCCAAATCGGGTCATGAAGAGTCAGATATGACTAAAACTACAGCAACAACAAAAAGTGTTTAATAAATTATTTTTTTCACTTAATTATTAGAACACCTCTAGCAGTGTATCTGGCATAATTTTCATAATTTTCTTCCTCAATATATCCAGGTGAACAAGAGACTTAAAAAAGAATGAAGATAGGGGCAGCTAGGTGTCGAAGTGAATAGAGCATTGGCCCTGGAGTCAGGAGGACCTGAGTTCAAATCTGTCCTCAGATACTCAACACTTACTAGCTGTGTTACCTTGTGTAAGTCACTTAACCCCAATTGCTCTGCCTTCCCTGCCTCCAAAAAGACAAAACAAAAGAATGAAGATACATTAAATTCAGTTTCTCAACTCCAGTGGCCTCCTTTCTCTGCCCACCCCACTTTTCCTCATACCATCCCAATTTTGACTCCTCTTTCTCCTTTGTCACCCACATTCTTTTCTTTTTTCACATTTTTTGAGGCAATTGGAGTAAAATGACATGGCCAGGGTCACATAGTTTTTAAGTATCTGAGGCCAGATTTGAACTCAGGCCCTCCTCATTCTAAAACCAGTGCCACCTAGCTGCCTCTGCCACCCACATTTAACGTAGATGATCTTTCTAAAACATTTCTCCCATCTACCTCCTTTCTTTTCCATTGCTTCAACTGCAACTAAAGGGTACAGATCCTAGCAGAGTGGTTTACATATAGTTATCATTTAATAATGTTTGTTGAATTGAATTGAGGGTGTAACATTAAATCATCACTAAGTTTCCCTTTTGGCTCAAATAATCAATGACTCTATAATTTCCAAGTGGAATTTCTCCATGTCTTTATAGGCCATCTCAAGAGTTGCAACAACTAAGAGATATTCATGGAATCACAAGGAAAATCATAGAATCTTATATTTGAAAGGGCCTATCCTGGAAAAAGACTTACCACTATGATATACCCAACATGTAGTCACCCAGTTTCTGCCTGAAGCCCCCCCCTTATCTCTGGAGGTAGCTCTTCTCATTTTAAGAAACTTCTAATTGTAGAAAGGGATTATTTTTCATTTCATGATACTGATATCTGGTTAGACATCCTTATTGCTCCTTCAGATCATCATGTGACATGAATTTGAAGTCCCTCACTGTTCTAGTCACCTTTTTCTGTACATTCTAGTTTATCAATGTTCTCCCTAGATAGCAGGACCCAGAATTGAGCCCAATGCTTCATGTGCAGTCTTTGGGTGACTTTCTAATAATGAGGCTATCCAAACTTAGCTAATGTCATCCTCAGATGACAAACACATGGCCATTGTCAAGTCCCTACTCTTAACCTTTTCCATCTTTGTTAAGTACTCTGTTGGTATACATAGCTTCCGAGATCCCAAGATCACCTCCACAGCAAGATGAGAGTATGACTAGAGCAGAAAAGTGCATACCTAATCAATTGGAAAACTCTTGAAACGCATTTTGGGACAAGAGAACAAGAAGAGAATTCATTCCAAGATAGCTCTCATAGGGGCATAGAGAACTGTTAGGTTTGTTGGTTCATTACAATGAAACCCTGCATACAGCAGATGAATTAACTGTTTGAAACAAACTCTATTACATATTTCAACAGAGCTCCCCATTGAATGCTGTTGTAATGATAAGGCATATGGGCAAGGGGCTCCCACTGAGTCCAGGGCTATTGGCATAGAAAATCACACAAATTTAGAGGTAGGAGGGACCAGAGGCTCTTAGCCTGAGATCCAAGAATCCTTAAGAAATTTATGGATAGAATTCCAAGTGTTCTATAAACTTAGGAAAAAGTATCTTTAGTTTCACTAACCTTGATCTGGAATTCAGCATTTCTTTCAATTATTTAAAAACATTATTCTGAGAAGGGGCTCCTTGGTTTCATGTAATTGCCAAAGAGGTTGACAACACGCATAAAAGTTAAAAAAAAAACACTTCTGACCTAGTCCATCATGTCTTCATTTTGCAGATAAGAGACTGAAAACTGTTGTGAAGGAGTCTCTGTGACTTTTACTGTGGAGAACTTAGCATGTCCATTAGGCAATCTTAC
Source organism: Gymnobelideus leadbeateri (assembly GCA_011680675.1). Classification (NCBI taxonomy): domain Eukaryota; kingdom Metazoa; phylum Chordata; class Mammalia; order Diprotodontia; family Petauridae; genus Gymnobelideus; species Gymnobelideus leadbeateri. The sequence goes on from WOXC01005067.1 coordinate 116,956, forward strand.
CGAGAAGTGCCAAGAAACTCTCCCGCCAAGCCACAGGCAGAGACATCGACATCCTCCTTTTTTTTTTTTTTTTTTGGTGTATGTGTGTGTGTGTGGGGGGGGGGGGGGATTTTTATTACTATTAAAGAACTTAACCAAATTGATCAAGACCTCCCTGATGAATTTTTTTAACATGTATCTTGCTTTTCTGAGTGAAGAAAGAAAATTTGAAAGCCAAAGCAAGGGAGGGGAATGAAGGTCATCTGGGAATCTGGCAGGAGACCTTGGGCAGGACACTGGAATGTCTCCAGGTCTCTCTCTTGGACAGACTAACAGTGCCTAGTGCATGATAAGTGTTTAGCAAGTATTCCTTGTGGATGATGGATGTCTTGTCTGGAATTCTTCCACACCGCAAATTTATTTCTTTGTACACCCAGGCAACCAGAAAGCTTAAAAAAAACGAGTGAGGTTACTTTAACATCAGTTTCATGCTATCAAGGGTCTCCTTTCCTTTCTACCTCTTTCTCTTATTCCCAACTCCATTCCTCAACCCATCATAACCTTAATTACTCTCTCCTTTGCCACCCACATCCAATATACCCCCTTTTTCTACATATCCACAATCTCAGACCCAGACAAAACCCTAATCTCCTTATGTATAGATTCCTCTAATAGTCTCCTGGCTGGAGACAAGCTTCAGGGATCTCTCTGCCTCCTATCTCTTCTTCCACTCCTTCCCCCCAACCCCACCCCCCAGACCATCTTCTGCAATGCTGAGTGAATTCTATTTCCTCAATGCTAGATGTTTTGACCAGGATTAGAAAACTACACTGATTCCCAGTGGTCTAATATGTCAAATTTGAACTAGTAAACATGTGTCCCAAATCCCCCCAGCCCATCCCACCCACCTTATATCCTATTATTTTCCAACTCAAAATTTTATGTTTTGAATTTAGCAGTCCTTCTTAATATCCCCACGGATGCAGCTTGCTAGTCCTAGCCATCTGAGTCTTCACATTTATCAAGCAATCAAGTATATACTTATTAAAGTAGAATGACACCTTTTTTTTTTCTTCTGGTATTAAGTTTCAAAGTCAGTGTCCAAAGCTTGGGTAAGGTGAGAATCATCTTCTCTCCAACATCCAATTTTTTTTAAAGCAATTGGTGTTAAGTAACTTGCTTAAGGTTACACGACTAGTCATTATTTATGTGTGGGTGCTCATTTTCTGAGGCTGGTTTTGATCTCGGGTCATCCCAACTCCGAGATTGGTGCTCTTACTCACTGCGCCACCTAGCCATCCCTCACATCCAATTTCTAAGGTAAACAGTCTTTGATTTGTTGGGACAACATAGGCCAAGTAAGTGGTAAAGTTTGATCTGTGGTTTTGGAATAAGGACTGACTTTAATTAAGGAAGGAAGGAAAGAAAAAAGGAAGGAAGGAAGGAAGGAAGGAAGGAAGGAAGGAAGGAAGGAAGGAAGGGGGAGAGAGGGAAGGAAGTAAAGAGGGAGGGAAGAAGGAAAAAAGGAAAGCAGGAAGAGAGGGAAAAAGGGAGAGAGGAAAGAAAGGAAGGAAAGAAGGAAGAAAAAAAGGAAGGAAGGATCCTCACAATAACCCTGTAAAGTAGGCACTATTATTATCTCCACTTTAAAAGATGAAGAAACTAAAAACTGAGACTTGGGTTAATTGACTTGTCTGAGTCAGAATTTATACTCATTGTCCAGATTCCAAGTTCTGCATTGTATCCAATGTTGTACCTAGCTGCTTAATCTTCTTCTTTTTTATTTTATTTATTTATTTTTGCCAGACCTATGCTTTTTCTGGTAAGGAGAGACTACTCAATGCAGGTCAGAACTCGATCATCTACTTAAAGTCTTAGAGAGTTTTGTGGGACAGGAAGTGCTATGATTTGCTCAGAGATGCATAGCCAATGTTTCAAGTCAGAGCCCAGTTGAACCTAGAAGAAGAGATATATTATACTAGACTTTTTTTGAAAAACCCTAGTATAACCATATTTTTAAAAGAAAACAGATTTATTTTTGGAGTAGAGCATAGTTTCTGTAGTGCTAAGAGCACCTGAATTTGGAGCCAGAGGGCTCTGGTTCAAATCTTTGCTCTGTTACTTACGAGTTGTAAGACTTTGGACAAGTCACTTCTAATTCTCTGAATCTCTATTTCCTTGTGTGTAAAATGAAAGGATTAAAGTAAATGATCTCTAATTTCCCTTCCACTTGGAAATCTCTAATCTTATGACTTGACCAGGAGTTACAGCCACGTTTGTAATAAAAAGGTTTTCATTGGCTTGACTCTAGTCTAGGGCATTTTCTTTGTCCTTTCTCTCTTCCCCTAATATGGAACCTCAGAGCTGGAAGGGACCTCAGCATCTCCAGGGTCAGTTGCCTTATTTTATTGCCCTATTTGTCCTCCCCTTTTCCACTTCCGTATCTCATTTTTAAAAGCCCCATCTGTGAGTGCTGCCCTTCTCTCTGTTCAGATCATTTCTCCTTGTGGACACCCACCTCCCACCCACCCCCTTCCTTGAACTGGAGCAGATAACATTATCTGCACCCACAGCAACATTCCTGCACATCCTGGACATGAAAGCAAAATCGAAACACAAAATCCTCCCGCTTATGCTTTTTTCCTTTTTTTTTACCTTGTATCCCTTTGGCTTTGATGTCTGGAGATCTAAAAAAAAATAGACTTAACCTGCTACCCTGGAATGCCAAGACAAACAATAGAGAATAGACTGCCCAGTAATGGGAAAACTAGGAGAAAACTGGGAACTGAAGAGTTGGTTCTAAGGTTTTGTTGCATTATTAAGCAATCTATTTGATAGTGCAAATCTCATAGCAGGTATAGGCTGCTAACCACCTCCTCCACGAAGGCCTCTCTGACCATCACCCCCCACCTTCCTAGGTGACCTTGTCTAGAAATTTTGTTTTGCATTTAACATATAATAAGGTGTGTTCTCTTTATCTGTGGGGGGCAGCTACGTGATTCAGTGAATAAAGTATGAACCTAGAGTCAGGAAGGCCTGCCTTTAAGGTCTCCCCACCTCAGATATTTGCTCCCTGTGTGACTCAGGGCAAGCCACAGTAATAGTCACATTGTATGAAGACTAACTCTCATAGACTTAGCTCTTCTCAGCAATACAAGTATCTAAGACAATTCCAAAAGACTCATGTGGAAAATGCTGTTCACATCTTTACAACATGACTAATGTGGAAGTGTTTAATATGAATGTATATGTAGAGCCTATATAAGCTCTTTATTTTATTGTCAATGTTGGTATAATTCATATTTAAATTTTTGTTTATTAAAAAATATCGTTTTTAAGCCCCAGATTCCTTGAGGCTGGGAGACTGGCCAGGGCTTGACTATGAGCTTCTCCCCAGCTGTGATTGATTGATAATCATGTATCTGCTCTATCTTTTTCAGAAGCATATTTCTTTTTGTGTTGGTGACATCCGTCAGAAGTCTGCAGACTCTAAGCTTTGTATCCCGCCCCCGACCTAGCACCCTGTTAACACTCTCATAAATGTTTGTTGAAAAGATCCTGCCCTGGGCCTAGCCTCTCCCCCCCCCCCCCCCCGCCCCCAATCTGTCTCTAGATGAGATTGGTCTGAGGGACTTCCCAGAAGTGATAGTTTCAAAATTGGGGTTTCTGGTTACAAAGTGCTTTCACTTTCCATCCTATTTGTTCTTTGCTATGAAGAATCTAAAGGAATTATTGCACTGCTCTGTTCCTCCCTGAATCTCTTGCCCAGGAGCTTTACAATGATTCTCTAGCCTGTGACAAATTCCAGCTTCCAAATTTCAATTTTCTGCCAGATCCTGGCCAAAGCTTAGCTGTTACCCAAATTCTTTCTGCTTTCCCTTTCCCTACCTTCCTCATTCACTTTAATGAGAATACAAATTTTTATCTGCTTTCTTCTCAAGCTACTCTCAAGGCCTTCTGGGAGAGTCTGAACTTCTTGGAACATTTGAGGAGATCTACTCTATCCTCTCTAAATGCAAAGGGGAAACAATTCCTTATTTACATATTTAAAGGCAGTATAATATGGAAAGACTACTGGTCTTAGAATAAGAAAGTGGGTTGGAACTCTGACGGACATGGGCATCCTAGAAGTTTTCAGGTTTGGGGGACACATGGAAGTGGAAGTAAGTTGGCTTTGGTTGGTCACAGAAGGCAGATCTAGAAGTGATGGATGGAAGTTTCAAAGAGGTAAATTTGGGCTTGAGTAGAAAAAATACCTGATAATTAGAGGTTTCCAGAGGAAGAGTGGATCTCCTTGGGAGATGTCTGATTTCCCTTTACTAGAACTCTTCAAGGAAGAGCAGAATGTTTATTTGCTGTGTACTTGGTTAAGATAATTATTGTCCAAGTAGGAATTAGATTAAATGTGGGCTGAGATGAGGTCCTTTCTAACACTAAGATGTAATTCTATGATCTTTGGGTATTAGAGTAATATAAGCTTATACGGGGAACTTGAATTTTAGTAGTGGTAAAAGGAAGTTTAGGATAGTGCTTCTCAAACTGGTAATGGTTGGGAGTGGAGAGACTGAAGAAGGCTGGATGGTAGTCAACTCACCAAAAAGTCATGAAATATTTCCAGGTGTTTGGAACTACAAATTCCAAACAGAGATTTGTCAGACAGTGATAGACTACAGAATGAAAATGAGATCACACAGATTCCTCTTAATCCTCCTTCTCTTATTTTATGATGCAATATCAAGAGGGAGATTACCAGAAGAAGGGCTGGAGTTACTGCTTCTAAAGAGTAATGACAAGACTGATCTCTCACCTAACACAGCCTTGCTGGAATGGTGTGTGTCTTCCTGGTATGTGAAACACAGACTAATAGAGTATATCTAAATTTGTGTGATATTGGATCAATTAATAAACATACCTCAGTTTTGTAATCCTCATCTGTGTAATGGGGTTAGGGCTTCCTAAACTATGAAAGGAGAAAAAATGGTACAGGAGAAACAATGCTATGACCTGAGTTAGAGGATCTAGGTTCAAATTCCTCTTGTTATACTACTTATATGACCTTAATGAAATTTAACCTCACTGGGTCTCAGTTTGCTAATTTGTAAAATAAAGGGCTTCTTTATTTTTAGGTTCTATTTGGAATTGCAGTTTATGCCCATGTCTGCCACTTTATCATGGACTTCTTGGTCTACTTGACTATCATCATCCCACTGCAATACCCCTAGTTTACTCTAAACTTGGGTTTTAATCACCATTAATATTTTTTTTGCTCCAGTATAGATTCATAATGTAGGTAGTATAAGAGATGGGACTTAACTCCCAGATATCACTGAATCACAAATTTGTTGTTGTTGAAAGAAACTTCAGGTTCATTTAATTCAATTCCTATTTGAACAAAAATCCTATCTCAAGTCAAGAAGTCAACAAGCACTTATTAATTGCTTATGATATGCCGGACACTGTGCTAAGCCTCAGGAACACAAATACAAACAAAAAGAAAGACAGAACCTGCCCACGAAGAGCTTACATTCCAATGGGAGAAGACAACAAATAAAAGGAAGCTGAAAAGGTGGCAGGGGGAAAATTCCAGAGAATGAAGGATGACTTCTTAGGGAACTACCTCAAAATATAGATTCCAGGAGAAACTCACCAATGGGAGCATGGGATCATGGAGGCAGAGGGATAAAGCAGCTAAAGCGTGATGAAAAATCCAGAAAGCAAAGCATAGATGGCTTGGGTCCTTCCTAAATATGGAAGATCTATGAAAAATAGGCTAATAGGAGAAGAGGGTCATAGGGGTGTAAGAAGAAGGCAACATTTGGGCTAAGAGCTTGATTACAAGGTACTAAAAAGTATCTACTGAGTTTTTGTTTGAAGACATCCATGGGCTTGAACTAGATATTTCTTCTATCTCTAGATCCAGGATCTTATGAGCCTATGAAGTATGAGCTATTCAATGATTTCATTGACATCAATGGGAACATCACCACAGTGAACCTTTGTGTCCTGAAAGAGTTAATGCAATTGTAGTACATAAAATCTCAGAAGATCATCATTCCAAAACCAACTCTCACAGATGAGTCTTGCATTGCAGAGCAATAGAGGTACCTCTGAGAAATTAGTAATGATTCTCTGATGCTATTGGCTTGGACCACCACCACAATGTCCCCCAAGATTATCAGTTAAGAATCACTTAGTGAGATAGTCTTAAGTAGCTTTTAGAAAGTATGATCTTAGAAAGGAAGAAGAAAGGAAGGAAGGAAGGAAGGAAGAGAGGGAGTGAGGGAGGGAGAGAGGGAGGATGGGAGGAAGGAAGGAAGAAAGGATGGATGGATGGATGGATGGATGGATGGATGGATGGAAGGAAGAAATAGACAAAAAGACATCAACTCAACTGATAAAATTTAAATTTCAAGAGTGTTAATTTTAGCTGAGTAACTACAGACAGGCCTCAACAAAAGCCTATCTTCCAACCACTGGTATAGAATGATATATTCTATAATTTTTTTTCCTTATCATTAGATTTTATGCTATTTTTTCCCTTCAACAACACTTTATATGTCTGTTGTATGAACTCATTGACCAGTGTCACTTACCTTTTATTTAGAAGAATTTTTTTAACTTTCATTAGGTTCCCCAAAATTAAACAAATTATTACTCAAGGAAATGCAGTGAAACTCAATTGTCAAATAACCTATCGCTGAGATTTCTTCTTTCCAGGAACTTTAAAAAATTATTAATTTTATGAGCATTTGCTATCTCTACCTTCCACTATACCCCAGTTGAAGAAAAAAAGAAAACTCTCATAAAGATATGCCTGGGGTGGGTTGTCCTTTTGTCAAAGGGAAAGGGAAAAATTCCTTTCTTACAGGGCCCAAGCAAGTCCATTTCAGGAACATGTTTGAGATTACTTGCTGGCTAGACATTGGAATGTTCATCTCTAAACTAGATTGCTAATTTATACAAAACCCTATGGGCATTACCAAGCTTCTTCATTCATTCCAAATATAGTTCTGTACAGCAGCCACACCATTTAATAGCTTCCAAGGACTTCTGGAACCTAGTCTACTGCCTTTGATTGACTCAATATATCAATATAAGTGGCCCTACCATTTATAATCTATGTAACCTTGGATAAGTCATTTCAATTCTTTGACTCGGTTTCCTTATTTGTCAAATGAGAGGTTTAAATTAAACAACCTGTAGGATCCCCTTGAGCCTTAAATCTATTATATTAAATAGCAATTAAAACCATATTGATCATGCAGGGATGGTGTCTAGACAAATGTACAGTCAATCTATTGATCAAATATAAATAAAGAAGAGAAACTTTGGGAAAATATACAAATTGTTTATGGTAAGAAATAATTTTATAATACAGTTATGTTGAAAAGTGCTATTTTCTGTGAATAATAAATAATAATAAACAGCTATATCATGATCTTGACTGGAATTTTAAAAACTATTCAAATTTAATCTAGAACATGGGATAAAGACAGATGATGATAGGGTTCAAGTTCTCCTTGTATACATTTATTGATAGATTGATAGAAGTAGGGCAACTGTACATAAAGTGAACAGAAGAAATGCACTCAGACACCCCTAGTCCTACTCTCCACCTTAAAAAGTAATATAATCTAGTCCCAACTAGCTGAGCTGTGACAAGAGCAGAGCTACCACATAGTCTAGCCAGAGCCAGAAATGTGGTTTCTGGAACGGAAACTTCATGTCATTGGTTGGTCCAGAATGCACAACCATAATCAGATGCTGCCCAGCAAGATGTGGTCATGATTGGTAATTGAAAGATAGGGCACAGCTGTAATCAATGAGGCACAGCCATAAAATTGGAGAAGGGTGGTGATGAGGGAATATGGGTTTCTTCAGTGCTGTACTGATTCACAATAGAAGGGACATTTTCAAGAATAAAAGGTGTGAAAACAATACATAAGACAGCTCTCTGGGACAAGAAGAAAACAGATTTTTGACATTGTGCCTGTAATATACTTTTCAGGGGATGAATGAAATCTCCATCAAAGTGAGGTATTGAAGAGAGACCACTTGATTTAGAAGTCTTCCAGATGTACCCTGGAGTAAGATCTATAGCTACTCAAAGGAAAGCAACTTAGCAACCCACAAAGGAACAATCACAAGTATGAAAAAAGCCTGCTGCTGAGATTGTGACATTTAGTTGGAAAGGGAGGGTAGCACAGAAGACAGAAGGCTAGACTTGATATCAGGAGTACTGAGTTTGAATCATACCTCAAACATCAGTGATGTGATCAAGGAATGGCAAACTGGAAGTCATCTATTGGACTTCAGGTCATTCTCCCTCTTTTTTTAAAAGCAATTCAAAATCTGGGCAATAGGCTTCTTCTCTACCTCCAGCCCCAGTCCTAATGCTCTAGGATTTTCATATATATTTGGATGATCCCTTAAACACCACAATTTCCTAATTTTTCAGCCTCCTGAACTCCCATGACTTTGGTCATCAATAGACATAATCAGATCTTAGTTCCCACTATGATGTATAACTGTAGTCCATGATCTGGAAGACACAATTTTCTCTGATCATAACCTCAAGTCTTTCCATTTCTCCCTCTGCCCCACTCTTTCAAAATGTATTTTTCATCCTTCAGTTCCTCATCTGCCTCCCTTCACTCTCTTAACCTTGTGTTTGAGCAGTTCAACAATACCCTATCCAGTCTCTTAGAATTCCTTCCATCCCTCATCCTATTAATAGCCTCTCATACCTTATCAAATCCCAACTATTCCTTCTTTGTTGGTCCAAAGCCTCTATGTGTGAAGGGTTGGACTTAATTCCAGGTTGTTTTGACAATGATGCCAGTTCTTTGCCACTGTTCTATGATACCAATACCATAATTTCTGACATTCAGATTTAAGGTTGCAAAGGTGCAAGTAAATTCTTTATCTTCTATTCCATGCTGCATCTTGCCAACACCACAATTGGGGGTATTTATATGGCTCTTTAAGGCTTGCAAAGTACTTTATATATGGTATCTCATTTGATTTGTATATGTATTGGAAAAGTGTCCATGTCTATTAGGTGCCCAACCAACTGTGTATCATAGTCTGTAGAGTAGACATTTTTTTTCACTTGATATTTCCCATGTGGATAATTAGGGGAGATCTTAAATAGTCGTGGATCTCATTTGGAAGATTCCACAATGTTTCATGGTTGGATGTTTCACTTTACCAAATTAAATGAACAAGGTGAAATCTCACATTTCCTATATTTTCAGCCAGTAAAGATGTGGTCTAGTATAGAATATAATTTGCATGACCATTTTTATTCCCCTCTAAAACCTCCATCAAAGATATCCTCAGTTCATGTGTAGATTATTCTCATTAAGGTTCTGTTGAGATGAAAAGATGGGCATATAAACCCCAAAGATCAGAACCCCATTTGCAGTGACTGTTCCTGGTTCCTTTTCATTCAAACTCATAGCAGTAATTGTGAAGTGAAGCTACTTAGAGCAGTGAAGGCAAGGATTTAAGATGCATAGTGGAGGGGCAGCTAGTTGGCACAGTGAATGGAGCACCAGCCCTGAAGTCAGGAGGACCTGAGTCCAAATCCAACCTCAGACCCTTGACACACTTACTAGCTGTGTAACCTTGGGCAAGTCATTTAACCTTAATTGCCTTGCCTTCCCCCATCTAAAAAAAATCAAGATGCATAGTGGATGCCAAGACAGTCACTTCTTCTAGGGGATCACAGAGTTTCAAGACCAGGAATCAAGACAAGTCAGTATGATAAGAGCAGGAAAAGAATGTTTCTGAGGTAAAACTGTGTTTTGCTGCCACTGTGATAGAGATGAGCATGTGTTATATGCACTCAAGCATGGATTCATTTACCTGAAGCTGCAATCCACCAGATCAATACATACCTAGGAGCCAATACATACCATAGCAGGTAAATTCCTCTAGAGTTCAAGCCAGCCTGACCACAGGTGAAGGAATTTTCTGGGGGAAGTGATGGTAGACTGAGGCATAGAGGGACCAGATGGCAGTGAAGTGAGTCAGTCATAGGACTGTGAAGATTTCTAATGTAGACGAAGCTTGGAGGTAGTACATATAGACAAAGAAAACAGAGTTCCTACACAAAGTCTGAAAAAAGTCACCAGAAAATGATGGTCCTCTGTGTCAATATTTGTTCTTTTATCCTTCTCTAAGTGCCAACAACTTGTTTAAATAACTTTAATTCAATTCCATATCTTCCATTCACTTTTGTTCTTTATTTTAATTTGGTATATATTTTTATCTTTGCTCTAAGAAATCAACGTTTTTTCTGCATATTGACAATTGCTTAGCAAATGACTTTTCTCCTCATTAACCAGCCATTTCTTGTCTATTAAAAAAGAATTTCACATTCTGTGATACTATTTCATACTCATCATTTTAGTACCTCATGACTCTGTCAAGGAAAGCAGATAGATAGATAGATAGATAGATAGATAGATAGATAGATTTATATATCCATATATCCATATTATATCTATGTTTGAATGTGTGAATATAAGTATGTGTATAAGAATATGTAATATACATATACATATGTGTTATATATTGGCATAAAGCTTCTATTTGCTATCCTGTGAGAGGGAAATATAGGATGTTACAAGGCTCATGTATTCCCTTTTTAGACTGTGAATCTGAAGTGTATCAGAGTTAAGAAGGTGTCCAAATTGCCATATAATGCTATGTATGCAAACATACCTCCAGAACAAGGGGACTGTTCCTATTCCACAGAGAACATTTGAACCGATTTGTGAACTTCTTGGCTTGCCTCCATCTAACCTGAACCTTCACTGTGGCCAGGAACATTCCATAATCTCTGGATCACAATGAGGTTGGGAAGGGATCAGAGCAACTGGGTAGTGGCAAAAAGTAAGTTTGGAAAGATTTTCCAAATACTTTTTTGAAAGTTTAACAGGAAGTAAAGAAAATCCTGATAGATGTCTCATAGTTCTCCATAGCTCTTAGACTGAATTACCCAAGAGATCCATTTTATATATATACTTAGAGTTTATCTGAGTACCTCACCCCTTCCAGGCAGAAAATTATTTATTTTATAGTTTGAATGTCCCTATGACAGAAACCTAGAAACCAAGGTGGCAGTTCTTTGCTCCAATAGCAACCTACTAGATACTGGGACCCCAATTAACTCATTAAAACCACATATAAGCTGTGTGATACTAGGTAAGTCATTTATTCTCCCAAGGCATCAGTTGCCCCATCCATAAAATGAGGCAAATAAACTAGATAATCTCTTCCAACTCTAAGTGCTCTGATTATGTATCCATTCACCATCCTCCAGAAAAAATTCTGAGCAAATACGTGAAGATAAAATGATTTCCCTGATGTCACCTGACTTTTTGCTAAAACAAATTATCTCTCTTCACTAAATACTGCACAACAGAAAAGGAGGAATTCTATCCCTGGTATGAAACATGCTAGACTTGGACCCAGAAGAACTGGGCATGAGGTTCAGCAGAGCCACTGTTTAATAGTTATGTGATCTTAGGCAAGGAACTTGTTCTATTTGAGCCTATTTACTTATCCATAAATTGGGAATAATACAACTTGCTTTTCTGACTTCACAGGGCTATTGTGAAGAGCAAACAAGAGAAGATATGTAATATTGTTGTTGAGTCTTTCTCTCTCTTTTTTTGCTTTTTGGAGGGGGGAAGGTAGGGCAATTGGGGTTAAGTGACTTGCCCAAAGTCACATAGATAGTTTTGTATTTGTGTTAAGTGTCTGGGGTTGGATTTGAACTCAGGTCCTCCTGACTCCAGGGCCAGTGCTCTATTCACTGTGCCACCTAGCCACCCCATTGTTGAGTCTTTTCAGTTGTGTCTGATTCTTCATGACCCCAATCTGGATTTTCTCATCAAAGATACTAGTGGGATTAGCCATGTCCCTCTCCAGCTCATTTTATAGATGAGGAATCGAGGCAAATAGGGTTAAGTGACTTGTCCAGGGTCACACAGCTACTAAGTATCTGAGAGCAGATTTGAACTCATGAAGAGGAATCTTCCTGATTCTACACCCAGTGCTCTATCCTCTATGCCACCTAGCTGCCCAAGGTATTGGATAGTAACTATTTTAAAGTACTATAGTAATAAGGGAGGTAGCATGGTCTACTAGGAAGAACACTCACCCTGGAGACAAAGGTCATGGGTTCAAATCTTACCTATGACAGTTACTACTTGTGTGACCTGAGGCAAATCTCTTATTCTACCTAGGTGTGATTATTCATCTCTAAAATGAGAAGATTGGACTACATGGCATCCAAGGTCCCTAAAAGTTCTAAACCTATGATCCTGTTGTCATTAATTTATGGTGTCACCAAGTCTTTGTTCTAAATTTAAAACTAAAAAAAGACATTGGGACACCATTGTTGGTTGAGAAATCTGCAATTTTTCCTTCTCATCCTTGAGCAAGAACTTATTGATGGCTGGATATTTGGCAAGGCAATTTAAAAGGAAGAAACACAAGTCGGTGATTTCATTTATTTATTTATTTTGCATGCTTAAGCTGTAAACTTGACATGTATGCTGGGGTTTGCCCAGTTTTGACTTTAACACATCTGTTTCTAAAGTTCTTTCTTTTTTTTCTAAAAGAAACTAAGACTGGGCTGCACGCACCCTGACTGTGGGACTTTTAAGGAGGTTTTACTGTTTCTGATTATTGAGCATCTAGAAGCAGGTCCAAGCAACTGTGTAATGTTACACATACACCACTAGAGACTGAATGACAGAATGAATTCTTGGTAACAAAATGCTGAGGTTAAGGTTGAAAGACAACTTCCATTATAACCTCCTGTTTTCACTCACTTATAATTGTCCAAAAATTGTCCTTTTGCTCCAAATCTTTCCATGCTCTGTTTCCACCCAGAGATGAAATTGGTTGGAAAGTCTGAACTACAGTGGTTTGGCCATTTTGAAGTCAGGCGAGTGGGGGAAAATGTAACTCCTCCAACTGAGAAACCAATAAGGTACATTTCTGGCTGTGTCCAATTCAAAAACAGCTGTGTCTTGATAACATCAACAACTTTACATGGGTGGTCAATGTTCACCTGGGAAAGGAAATTTGTGTAAGGGTTGGGGGAGAGCCAACTTCAGGAAAGGCATCTGAGGCAATTAAAATACAGAATTTGGGTTTCTAGTGTTGTTTTTCTCTGTGTAGTAAGTTATATTACCTACAGAAGGCATCATGTGCCTCCCCCTGGCATTGGCAGCTTCTTTGGGTCTATTAAATGCTGTGTTTGGAAAGAGTATACAATGATCTGAGGAATGCCTCTTTTTCCCACATCTGTATCAGTTTCTTGAAGCAGGGTGAGAGGAGACTTTAATTACATGCAAAAACCTAAACAAGCCAGTACAGTGCTTAAGTCAGAAAGGGAGTCAAGAAAGGCATGTGCAACTAGTCACTTCTGAACTTGAACCGTCACAGTCAATCAGCCTACATAACAAGCATTTATTAAATGCTTACAAAGTGTCGATCACTGGGCTAACGGCTGAAGGTACAAAGAAAGGTCAAAGACAGTCCCTCTCTCACAGACAAAACTCATGGGACTACGGAGAATGATAGAGCTTGAAAGGACCTTTGAGATCGGGAGGTCTAACCTAACTTATTTTGCAGATGAAATTTCTGGTGAGTCATTCAGTTCCTTTTTTTCTTAGTTCCTTGGAGGAAAAATGGAAAGATTTTAGGCAAACTGGTTTCAAAGGGGTCAGATAAAATATAGGAAAACCTGGTTGATCAGTCTGTCAACAAACTTTATCAAGCACTTCATGCCAGGCATTATGCTAAGCAACAGAGATACAAAGAAAGGCAAAAAATAAAATAAATAAAATAAAATAATAAAGAGTTCCTGCTCTTAAGGATTTTACATTCGAATGGGAGAGACAAATATAAATCACTGGACATACATGATGCAGTATTAATGGACAATTCAATTAAACAACAAGCATTTATTTAGCACCTAGTATATGCCCAGTACTGTGCTTATTGCCATAGATACATAGGGAGAAAAACCCCCACAAAAGAAAAACAACATCAAAATAGAATTAGCCCTCAGAGAGTTTACATTTGAAAGAGAGGTGAAAAACAATCTAGTATTTCCATAGGCTTAGAGGTTGGCAAAGTACTTTACATATTTAGCCCATTTGATCTTCACAACAATACAGTGAGGTTTATGTTACTTTTATCCTTATTTTACAGATAAAGAAACTGAGTCAGACAGAGGTTAAATTGATTGCCCAGGAACACACAGCCAATAAGTATCTGAAACAGGATTTGAATTCGGGTTTTCCTGACTTCGGCTCCAGCATTCTTTCCACTGTAAAACCTAGAAGCCTATAATAATAGCTAACATGTATAACATGTATATAGTACACATGTTTAGCTTGGTAAGGTTTGAAAATCATGGTATAATATCTCATTTTATGCACATGAAAAACAAATATATTTATGTCTGCATATATACACATATTTGTATATGTACACATGTATATACATATATACATAATACAAGACAATTTGAATCTCAAAGACTAAAATTCTGCAGAGAAATTCAACCTGGAAAGGATGGAAACCAAACTGTACAAGACAAAATTCTGAAAATTCAAAGAGAAGCCTTTTCTACATAGGAAAAAGGGATCGTTTTCCACAGAGGCTAATGTGGATATACATGGAACTCTTTGACCAACTCCAATTTTTAAAAGACACCCAGAAGATGGGAACAAAGGCAGATGATGAAGGAGCGGTACAAAACCATTACATCCAGAAGTAGGAAAACTATCACAAGAGCAAAAGTCCAGAATGAGCTGTAACTGGTGAGAAAAACTAACAAAAAAAATTTTTTTAAGTTGTAGCAGGGAAAAGAGGACAATCAAAGGGATAGGAACAAAGCTCCTAGTAATTGAAATGATAACTGATGATAGGGGAAAGAGAGAGTTGATCAACTCATTTTGTTTGTTTTGTTTTTGTTTTCCCACTAAAATATCTTTTGGACTAGAAAGACAAAACAATAACTTAGATAAGTAGGGAAATAGTAAGAAAGTGAATTCCTAACCATAAACTTCCTAATAAATAACTAGGGCTTTTCAAAATTAGAATGGGCTATTTCAGAAGCTAGTGGTTTCTCCTTCACTGAAGGTGTTCAAACCCATATTGGATGACTACCCCTGGGGCAAGTTGTAGAGAGTGTTCTCAGTCAGGTGTGGTTTAAACTAGGTGGACTCCAAGGTCCCTTTCAACTTTGAAATTCTGTAAAATTAAGGTTGAGTGACTGGCCCAAAGTCAGTTCAAAGGTTCTGGTTCCCTATCTCCTGTTTTTTTTTTTTTATCTTATCTATTACTCCTAAAAAGAGGCACCATTATTCATAGAATTATAGTAGTATACTTTTAATTTTTTGAGGCAATTGGGGTTAAGTGACTTGTCCAGGGTCACACAGCTAATAAGTGTCTGCAGTTATATTTGAACTCAGATCATACTCACTCCAGGGCTATTGCTCTATCCACTGCACCATGTAGCTGCCCCTAACAAATACCCCTTTCTATAAAAAAGGGACTTTCTTTATAATCAAAACCTGAAACAGTGGCATGATTGAAAAAAGTCTTTTTCCTTCTCTTGCATTAATTAATAGTGATTCTTCACACAAATCACTTTGTCTAAAGCCTTATTTCCTCATACATTGAATGAAGGAATTTTTTTTGAATGCTACTATATATATATACATATATCCCTTCTAGCTCCTGTGATTTTACTTAAAAGCACATTCCAATGATTTTATCTTATGGTGACTGAAAATTCTTATTATCTATTATAGTTCATATGTAGGAATCAATTTGTAAATGGTCGCATCAGTCATGCCTAAGTTCTGATTAAAAATCAGTATTGATTTGCTTTGGTTTGAGGTTAGCAGAACCTAAACAACTTCCTAAATGGCAATTTTCAAAACTTAACTACATTTCAAAGCTGCCAGAATGATGATCTCAAAGCCTGAATGTGTTCTCCTGGGAGGCTTAGATATCACATTTAGGGCCCTAAGCCCTTCTTCAAGCACAGAATGGTGGGCTGGCAGTAGAGAAGTCAGATTCAAACCCACTGTAGTCCCACTTCCAACCTTATCATTCAATTGAAACTGTTCCCTTTAAAGTCCCCAATGTTGTCTTCATTGCAAAGTTTAATGTCCTCTTCTCAGCCCCTGGTACCTTGCACACAGTAGGTCCTCAATAAATACTTGTTGGGTTGTTGGATGGCAAATTTAGTAAAGTTGTGTTCAGTTCTCTATTCAGTAACCCACAGACACTTCCTTCTGGGACAGGGACTCCATTGAGAGAGATGACCACTGGATTGGGAATGGAGAGGCCAATACCCAGATGTCTCTTTTGGCAAAGTCATCACTTCTTTTTATTTGTATTCAAACTCAGCACCTGTCTTACTATACTATCTGCTTAACTTCTTGGTCCTGTCCTCAGTACGGAAAAAAAAACAGCCAAATGTATCCTCACACTATACTTTCACTGACATCACACATTCAGCCATACTCAAAACCCAAATGATGCCAGAGAAACAGAAGCCTTTCATGGGAACCCCTATTGTTGCCCAGTGATAGTGATAGATGGGTTTAAAAGAGACAACCTTAATATGGACTTTTCCTTCAGCTTTGGTATTTAATCCTATTAGTTTTATAGTTGTGGCTCTGGGAAAGACAGAAATATTTCTGCCATCCTCTTAGAGTGAGAGATGGGGACCTGGCTCAGGGAGGGGCAGGGAATGATGGGTGGAGGCTCTTCCTTCACAACCTATGCCCAAACTTAAAAGTGTATTTTCATTCTTGGAATCTTCTTACCACTAATTTTCTCAAATTCTGAAGCAAATACTTAAAATGTATCCTCTCCACCTCCCCCCTATATCCTTTTAGCACTAAAATACAAAGTCTGAGTTAATATAACAAGTTAGTTTCAATCTCCAAAGAAATACCCACTTTATTAAGGATTCTCTATCACATTTTCCCAGGGAGGGAACTTGATGCACCAAGCTAACAGCAGGTGGCATCAATGCCTAATAATTTCCTCTGCCCAGATTATCTGGGGGCTGGTACTTTGCAGGCAATCACCAGCAGCGGCTTTGTGACCAGATGGTGCTTCTTTCCAAGGAAGTCTGGGTCTGAGCCAGTACTTTTGTGGTCAGGGATGACTCGGGGCTCAGACAGTATCATGGGAAACATTTTCTGCAAAGAAAGGATTCAGGGGTCTAATACCCCCAATGGGGAAGGAGTTTAAAAGGAGGTCTGGGGAGCCTCTTCCCCACCAGGCTTGCCAAAAGACCCATTTCCCAAATCCTTCCCATGACCACCTGAGGAGGGAAAAAAAGAACTAAGACTTTGTGATTTATTTTCATTCCCTTCCCCACTCAAGTACAATCCCCCCCTAGGATAGCCCTGCCCATGTCAGAGGTCCTTAACCTCTCCATGGGGAGGAGCCTTTTAATATTATCCTGAAGCCTTAAGATTGCCAAGAGACACTATAGTCCTTTAATGGACCTGAGATCTCCTTTAGCTGTAGTTACTACTTCCAATGGCACAGATTGCAACCCGCCTTCATCTTCTTATCCTCTGTGACTCTTGCCCTTGTGAATCCTCCACAGGGGATCCAGCCAGTGGGGCCCTTCTTCTAGGTCTCTTGGCATTGCATGGGTACCAGTGCAGCATGCAGGCTGCCATCTGTTATCACTGCCTCTGATGAAGCCATAGGGTTGTCAAAATCGACCCCATCCCCCAAACAGCCTGAACATAACATACCAGTAAAAGCCACCCTGGCTTCTGCATTCAAATCCCTGACTTTCTGGTCAAATACCAGCTATTTGAATGTCCTAATAGGCAAAGTGCACCTTCAGAGCCCATAGTACAAACTATTAAATACCCTGAATGTGACAAATTACTGGGGTTTTTTTTTTAGAATTATTTCACTTATTTATTTATGTTTTATTTATTTATTTAGCTATTTATTAATTCATATATATATGTATGTGTGTGTGTA
>WOXC01005067.1:140000-261770 GCA_011680675.1 Gymnobelideus leadbeateri
AAAGTGAGAGATGGGAATTAATGTAAAATGAGGTAGGAAAGACAGACTGGGGCCAGGTTGTAAAATGCTTCACAAGCCAAACAAAGGGTTTTGTATTTCATCCTAGAGACAATAAGGAGTCATTGGGATTTATTGAATAGGGGAGTGATGTGGTCAAGGTCTTAATTTAAGGGAAATCACTTTGGCCTCTATGGGGAAGAATGGATTGGAGAAGGGAGAGCTTTGAGGCAGGGAAACAAATCAAGAATCTCTTGTAGTAATCCAGACACATGGTGATGAAAGCTCTATATAAAGTAGAGAAGTGGCAGAACAGGAGAGATATTATGGAAATAGAAATGGCAACATTTGACAAATGATTGGATTATGGGGTGATGGAGAAATGTGGATCATGCCAAAAATACAAACTTGGTAGACTAGAGAGCTCTGGTGCCTGTAATAGAAACAAGGATGTTAAATGATGGAGTTCCAATTTGGATGTGTTGAGTTTCATATCATATGAGTCTCTCAGATATCCAGTTTGAAATGTCTAATAGGTCATTGATGATGTGGGAAAGGCTGTAACTGGATTTATGGATCTCTGAGTCATTGACATAGAGATAATTAACTTCATGAGATATGGAGAAGTTATTAAAAGAGGAGGCCGAGGACAAAGCCTTAGAGAAGACGCACAATTAGGGGACGTTTATGAATGATCACTGCACAAAGAAGACTGCGGAGAAACATTAGAAAGGTAGAAAGAGAATCAGAGGAGAGCAGGGTCATGAGAACTCAGAAAGGAGAGAGTAAAAAGGAGGAGAGTGTGGGCAACAGGGTCAAATACTACAGAGAGGTCAAGAAGGATGACACCCAAGACCATCAGATCGAGCAATGAAGAAATGGTTGACTTTGAAGAGAGCAGACTTGATTAAGTAGGAAGAGCAGAAGCCAAGTGGCAAAGAAAGGGTTAAAGAGTGTGTGAGAGAAGAATTAGAGGTGATGAGGGTAAACAACTTTTTCTGGGAGTGTGGCTTATAAAGCAGGAAAAGATAAAACTTGGGGGAGTGGTAGCTTCTGGTAAAGAATGTGTTGTGTTTTTTTTTTTTTTAAGATGAAAGAAACTTAGTCATGTTTGGGGAAGGACATCGATAGGGATATATGAAAGAGATAAATAAATGGATAATACAGATGGATAGATGATAGGTAGGTAGATAGATAGATAGATAGATAGATAGATAGATAGATAGATAGAATTAACATTTATTATGTGCCAGGGTCCTGAGAATACAAATATAAAAAATAAACCAGTCCCTACTCTCAAGTAGTTTAAATTCTGATAAGGGAAGACAAAACATAAAGGAAAGCTATAATGGAGGGTGGGGTGATGTGGAAGAAAAAAGAGGGTACTCTTGGAGGCAAGGCAATTTGTAAGGAGAGCAGTCTAGACAGGGAATTTAGAAGTAAAGTGAGGGAAAGATCGATTGAGGAGGTAATCTACTAGAGAACAGAGAGAATAGGATCAAAGACACATATGGAAGAGTTGACTTGAGCAAGGAGAAGGACTACCTCATTCTCAGAGACTGGAAACAAGGACAGCACACTAGATAATATCAAGAGATTTTGAAATTGGAAGAAGAGGGAGCTCACCACAAACAGACTAAATTGTCTAATTAGATAAGGAGCATCCTCCCCTGAGAATGGGGGAAAGAGGAGGTATGGAAGGCTTAAGGAGAGAAAAGACTTGGAGTAAATTTTATGGGGAATGAGATACCAAGTCAAATGGGGAAGAATTAAAGTCAGTTGGTCAATAAACATTTTTAAGCACCTGCTATGTAGCAGGGACCATATTAAGTGCTGAGTCAAGACCCAGTGCAGGTTAGAGAACAGAAATTTGTATTTTACCCGCTCAGCATGCTTGGGTGCATTCTCCAGCTTCATTTAGCAGCAGGAGACTGGAAGTGGAAGCCAATGGTCAGAGTAATCCAGGGCTGGGGTTTGGCAAGGAGTGAGCGATGATAGGACAAGGGGAAAGGGATTTAAGATAGAGGATAGTATGGAGTTGAATCTATGAATTTATCATTCTTTTTCAATTCAATAAACATTTATTGAGTGCCTACTGTGTGCCAGACACTGTGCTGAATGCTGGTTCATACTGTAGTGCCAGATTTAGAGTTAGCAGTCCTCCCCCACCAATCTGATTCAGAATGTAGGGGCATAGGGTGTTAAAATATCAACAAGAGGGGCGGCTAGGTGGCGCAGTGAATAGAACGCCGGCCCTGGAATCAGAAGGACCTGAGTTCGGAGCTGGCCTCCGACACTTAATCCATACAAACAAAAACCTAGCCGTGTAACCTTGGGCAAGTTACTTAACCCCAATTGCCCTAAAGGGGCGGTTAGGTGGCGCAGTGAGTAAGAGCGACGGCCTCGGAGTTGGGATGACCCGAGATCAGATCCGGCCTCAGAAAATGAGCACCCATGCATAAATAATGACTAGCCGTGTAACCTTGAGCAAGTTACTTAACCCCAATTGCTTTAAAAAAAAAAATCAACAAGAGCCACCTCCTTCATATCATCTGGCCCTACTCTCTGAGTCATTGGCACTCAACCCCAACCACCAAAATTATTTTATACATTTTGTATTTACTTTTTTGTGCATAATATTTCTCTCCAGGAGAATATAAGCTCCTGGAAGTGAGGAGCTATTTATTTATTTGCTCATTTGTTCATTCAATTGTTTGGTTTTTTTGTTTATTTTTTATGTATTACGTATTTATTTTTTTGGCCTTGTTCCCCAACACAGGGTCTGGCAGAGAGTAATCATTTAATAAATACCTATTGACTTGAGTTGAATTGATCTTAGACCTAAGGCATAGAATTGTCACTAAATTCATCCAATGAAGGGAGTCTCATTTTCCAGACCAGTCATGTGTCCAGTAAAGAAAAATGTTAATTTCATTTATTTTGTTACCACTACATATCAACCTTCATAACATGGCCAACTTGGTATAGGATATGGCATGATGGACTCAGGTTAGAAAGATCTGACTTCAAATTCCAACTAGGACACCTACTAGATGTGTCACCCTGGGCAAATCATTCAACCTGATCACTTTCCTCACCTATTAAAAGGAAATGAAATAATGGTAATACCTGCCCCACAGAGCTGTTGTAAGGATTCAATAACATTTTCTATATGTGTCTATGTACATACAGATATATGTGTGTGTACATATATGTGTATGTGTGTCTATATATACACACACTTATAGATACACACAGATATTGCTTTGTAAACTTAAAAGCATTATATAAATGAATTATTATGAATAGTTGAAGTGAAGAAAAACACTTATGGAAGAAAAGAAGAAGTGAAGAAAAACACTTATAATTTTTGTCCTTCATAAGGCTGGTGAAACTTGTTTACTAGGCTTCTATAATAACTCAATATCTTGTTCTCCAGGTATGTGTGCCTTTAATACCTATTAATGACTAATGTGGAGATGAGTCTTAAGGAAGATTGAACATTTCTCCATTTGGGGCAGAAGAGCTGATCAGTTGCCAACCCAGGGGAGTAAATAGTAATAGGTAACAATGGAGGTGGCCTGTGGAGTCACAGAATGAGGGTAGTGTTACTCAGACATGAATAGAGGCTGTCTGGCTCCTGCTGAGCTTCTGTCTAGCGTTCATTGAGGTCCTGTAACTGCAATTACGGGAAACACCATGCCTGATAGATGTGATGAGATAAGGGCTGCTCATTGATCAGCCTCAGATTTCGCTTCAGGCTAGAACTGGAGCCGGGTTAGGAGAGGATCAAAGATTGGAATGGGACATGGGGTTACAAACCATGGTGGGGAGAGGAATTATTTACTCCAGGAGTCCTAAGTGTGGCACCAATAAGTCATCTGTACTCTGGCCAGTGATTTATGCCTGAGGAGGGAGAGAAGGCCTACAACCAAATTCTTGGGCCACCATTTCCACCACAGGTCATGGGAAATGCACATATCCTAAGAAAAGTATGTGAGAAGCATCAGAAATTAGACTTCCATTTTAGCACCTCATTCCCTAGTCCAGGAAAGCCCAAACTTCTCTTGATGAAGTCAGGTTAATCTTCCCAAAGTCCTACTTGATAGATTAGGCAGACAGACAGATAGATTGATTGATGAATAAATAAATATAATATATACATGTATATGTGTGTGTCTACAAATTTGGCTTAGACACTAGCTGTGTAACTCTGGACAAGTTACTTAACCCTGTTTGCCTTAGTTTCCTCATCTATAAAACGAGCTGGAGAATGAAATGGAAAACAACTACAGCATCTTTCTCAAAAAAACCTCAAAGGGGGTCAAAAAGAGTAGGACACTGCTGAAACAATTGAATAAAAAATAAATATATGTATATATACATATATAGATATATGTATACCATCTATGTATATATACATACCTACACACATGTGTATACACATATATACATATGTGTGTATGTATGTACATATCCTAGAGATAGAAGGATCCATCCTTTTCTTTATATGTGTATATAATATACATATATAAACATATACACACACCACATATATGTGCATATGTGTGTTTGTTGTACATACATATAAAGAAAAGGATGGATTCTTCTATCTCTAGGACCTAATATCAAATCCTCTATTTGAACTTTAAAGCCTTCCATAGCTGGCCTTTTCCTACTTTCTCCATCTTTGACTCACTCTCTTCTCTTATCTCCCAGCTGGTCATTTTGGCTGGCTGTCCTTCATGCCTAGAACATTCTCTTTCTTCATCTCTTTCCTGCCTCCCACCTTCCATGACACCCTTCAAGTCTCACATGAAGTCCCATCTTCTGGAGGAAGGTTCTCCCAGTCCTCAATTTTAGTGCCACCAGTTTACACTGTGTATAGTTTATTTGCATGTAGCTGACTGCGTGTTGTCTCCCCCAAACACACCCTGAGCTCCTTGAGAGGAGGCACAAGGTTTTTGCCATTTTTGGTATCCCCAGAGTTTAGCACAGTGCCTGGCTCATAGCAGGCTCTTAATAAGTGCTAGTTGATCAACTGATTTATATGCATATTAGGAGGAAACAAAACTACTGCCTGTCATATTCCTTTGTCCTTGGGAAGGAATCCCTGTGAGCTGAGGATAGGAATTCTCAGGCTGGTGGTAGTAGCAGGCTTACAGACTGCCCAGGCAAGGATTTGACATGTGTTGAGAGGGTAAGATCCAGCTAGGTGCCCAACCTGGAGTCAGGAAGAACTGAGTTCAAATCTTGCTGCAGCCACTTATTAGTTGTGTGACCTACATATCACTTTTAACATCTCTCACTCTCAGATTCTTCATCTGTAAAATGGGGAGAGAATAAGGATTTATATAGTGCTTATTATGTGCCAAATACTTGGTTAAGAACTTTTGCTTTTCACAAACATTATTTCACTGGAGCCACATAACAACCCTGCAAGGTAGGGGCTGCTATTATTCCTTTTTTAAAGTTGAGAAAACTGAGACAAATAGAGGTTAGGTGACTCACCCAGGGTCACAGAGCTAGTAAGTGTCTGAGGCTAGATTTGAAAGTAGGTCTTCTTGAATTTAGGCCTGGTGCTCTATCCACCTCACCATCTAGATGCCTAATAATACCCACATTCCAGGGTTTGTGAGAAGATGAAATAATATTTGTGAAGAACTTTGCAAACCTTAAAGAGCTTTACAAATGTTAGTGATGATGATGGTGGTGGTGATGATGAGGAGGAGGATGTGGGTGGTGATGAGTTTTTTGAAGGGACTGGACACTCTTGACCTGACAAAGAAGGTAAAATGTTTTAGTCCTTTCCCTTCTTTTTCAGTGGTGGTTAATGATAAAAGATTGATTCCCTCTCAAGAATAAGGTTATTTTCTTACTGACTCAGGATACTCATGTGCTTTGCTTGGAACAAACCGAAATATGGCAAAGTCCTTAATTATACATATCATATGCTCATTGACCTAGAGCTGGAAGAGACTTCGGTGGTCATATGGTTCAATCTCATCATTTTAGAGCTGAGGAAACTGAGGCCCAGAGAAGATAAGGGACTTAACCAAGCTCACCTAGTCATTGGGTCAAAGGATCACAGACCCAGAGTTGGAAGGGACTTTAGGAGTCATTGAGTCCAGCCCACTCTTATTTGGTAGATGAGGAAGCTGATGCACAAACCCAAGGTCACATGGGTTCTAAGCAGCAGATAGGATTTGAAACTGGGTCCCAGAACTCCCAAGTCCACCAGGCTTCTCACCATTCCCTGCTGCCTCGCCATTACTATTTGATTCACATAAAAATAATAAGATTCCCTCAAATGGAGATCTCTGTTAGGGAATTTTAAATCTGACTCAGTGTCTAAACACAATTCCATTTATTCAAAGCATTCCTGGAACGCACCCATGATAGAAGTGTCTCCTTTGAGAAATGTACTCCCTATAGAGGAAGGGTCTTTTTTAAACTTATTCATAATATACCTTCTTGATCCATTTCTCCAGAAAGGAGCCAGCGATTTAATACCTTTTGCCCATCTGCAAGTGGTTTAACCCACTCAGAACTTTATCGCCTTCCTATCCCTCTCCTCCACACTTGCAAACAAGTTGTCTTAAATTATATGGGGCTCAAATCAAATAAGACACAGCCTGTCTCTGTCTGGGAGACTGAGAAAACTCTTTTAATGTCAATCCATGAAATACATTTCTAGGGACCCCACTGAGATGTCAACATTCCCAAGAATTAAACATTAGGGTTTTATTGTGTGACAGTGCTGGCTAGGGGCATGGCAGTGATAGAGAGCTTGAGGATTCCCCAAATGCCTTCTGGAGTAACCATTCCAAACTCAATCAGACTTAGAGATGTAGAGATGAAACCCAGACAATGCCTTTTGATAGAGTTATTCTATTCAATAACATACCCCATACAACAGCAAGCACCAATGTCATATATTATTTTATTTGCATTTCTTTGTCTTCTATGGCAAGTGAAAAAATAATTTAAACCAATTATATATACAGAGTGTTTGGTTAATGACCCAAGAACCATCAGAAAGACCAGAACCCCTCAACCCCTTTCTAGCAAGGAACAGTTAAGTTTATCATCTATGCAAAACTCCACCTAAATGTAAAAAGACTTTTCTTATTACAAGCTGTCACATTACGGGGATAGGAAGAGAGTCAAGTTGGTGGGAGGCTGGGAGGAGAG
Organism: Gymnobelideus leadbeateri; assembly: GCA_011680675.1. Classification (NCBI taxonomy): domain Eukaryota; kingdom Metazoa; phylum Chordata; class Mammalia; order Diprotodontia; family Petauridae; genus Gymnobelideus; species Gymnobelideus leadbeateri. The sequence continues at coordinate 147,192 of WOXC01005067.1, forward strand.
TATGCAGAAGAGGGGGATCACAGGGTCCTGGGCCCTGGAGAGTCCCCAGGTATGATGAATGAAAACAGATGGATTCAGGTAATCTGGAGGGGAGTTTCCAGCATCTCCATGAGAAAGGTATCAATGGGTGTGTCTCCAATGAGCTTGAAGAAAAAGAGGTGCTCAAGACATTTCAAGCCAATGGACCGGAGAGCTGGGAGTCGAAGCAGGAGCTTGGCAAACCTGGAAAACAATATTAAAAATGGGTGAAAGTGATGCTGGTGGGGTAGATTTTAGTTAGACACAAGGAAGAACTATTGGGGTAAAAGAAAGCGCTAATTGCCCTGACCTTCATAGTCCCCTCAATCAACAAGAATTTGTTGTTAACCACCTACAGTTAGGTGGTACAGTGGCTAGAGCTCCAGGTCTGGAGTCAAGGAGACCTGAATTCAAATCTAGCCTCAGACACTTAACTAGCTGTATTACCTTGAGCAAGTCACTGAACCTCTTTGCCACAGTTTCCTCATCTATAAAATCGGGATAATAATAGCACCTAACTCCCAGGGTCGTTATGAAGATCAAATAAATTAGCGATTGTGATTGTTTGGCACATAGTAAGTGATATGTAAATATTAGTTATTATTACTAAGTACCCAGCATTATGCTAAGCCTAGCTGGAGAAGGGACGGGGAAAGAGACACAAAAGGAATCCTAATAGTAGCTGGCAGTCATATAGGGTTTTAAGGTTTACAAGGCACTCTACATATGTCACTTCCTAACAATTCTGTGAGGTAGGTGCTTTTATTATCCTCAGTTTATAGATGAGGAACCTGAAGCAGACAGCAGTTAAGGTACTTGCTTAGGATGTGTCCAAGGCTAGATCTGAATTTAGGTCTTCCAGACTCTAAAGTCGAGCATTCTTTTCATTACACCAGCTACTTGCTTCAAGAAAGAAAATATTATTCCTATCCACAAAGAGGTTCTATATTGTAGTATAGTTGAGAAACCAGACATACATAGGTATGTACATCCATACAAAAGTTAGATATGGGGTATCCCTAAAGTCTGGACACATAGGAAATCTCATTAATTAATTAAAGTAATCTCATTAATATAGAAAATAGTCCCCAATAACTAATGAAAGTTTTTATTCCATATGAAATTATCATGGTTAAAATTTATTCTACTTAAATAAAATGTTGTTGAAAATTTCATTCATTTCATTTCTTGAAAACATGCATAGTTAATGAGATTTCCTATGTGTCTCCTATGTCTTCCTATGAAATCTCATTATTCTAATTAAATAAAATGTTGGTGAAAATTTCATTAATTTCATTTCTTGAAAATATGCATAGTTACTGAGATTTCCTATGTGTCCAGACTTTAGGGACACATTGTATATATAGTATATATGTGCACAAACACACCCACATAGATGCACATAAAATAATGCCAGAAACTTCCCGGCCATTTTCAACCATGTCACCTGCATTTTCTTCATCAGCCTCCCACCAGAATTCAGATCATGCACTCATGCCTAGGCTATGAGAGTCTTATCCTGTTCAGAACCAGGCCATCCCTTCCTTCCCAGCCATTTCCAACCATGACATCCCATCTATCCCAACCATCCCACCATAAACCCTCCTAATTCCCCCTTTATATATTGCTTTCCTCACTAAAATTAGAATGTGAGCCCTTTGAAAGCAAAGCCTTTCTTGGTTGTATGTGTGTCTGCAATAATTTAGCACAGGGCCTGATGCCTGGTAAGCACTTAAGAGCTCATGAGATACCAAGCTACTTCTCCACCTCAGTCCCAGAGTCCTTCTCATCCCAGCAATACCACTACCCTTGTACCTTTCTCCTCCAATTAGTGAGTTCCTATCTAGAAACTCCATTAGAGAAAGTGCCCCTGCCAGTCAACTCACTTCTAAGCTGGCTCAGCCCCAGATTCTCTAGACTTCTTTCTCCACCATGCCTATAGGCAGGTACCTTCCCCTTCACCAATTCTTTATGTTGTTGAAATATAAACTCTTTGAAGGCAAAGATTGTTTTTTTTTCTTTTTGTTTATATTTGCATTCATATGACCAGGTCTTAGTAGCGTACCTGGTGATTACTAAATTCTGTGTCTATCTACCAAGCATCTCTCTATCAATCTTCCCATCTTTACTGCATTTCTTCATTTACTTATTCATAAAGTAGATCTGTATTTCCATCAGTACAGGCATTTCCCAATGAGGAGTTCCTTCTGCCAATGCTGATCTCCACCTGTTTGGAAACCTATACATTGCCTGGGGCACTGAAAGATCAGTGATCTGCCTGGGTTTGCCCAGTCAGTATGTGGCAAAGTAAAGTGTTCTTTTAAATTAATGGAGCAATTAGCATCTCAAATGGAACTCCAGAGTGCATAACTGGGGTCTCTATCAGGGAGTTAGAAGGAAACAAATTTCTATTCTATATAAGGAAATACTTCTTCACAAGTAGAGCTGTCCAGAAATGGAATGGCAACTCTCAATGAGATAGTGAGTTCCCCGTTATTAAAAGTATTCAAAATAAAGGCTGGATAAGAGCCTACCAGGATATAGTGGAAGATCTTCATTCATGGGTTTGGCATCAAACTAATTAGAAACAGGGGCCATTAAATAACATGTAAAATCCATGTGGCCTGAATATTAATTTATACGACCACAAATGAATATTAACTGTCTGGTATATTTATTTATTTTGTTAAATATTTCCCAGTTACATTTTAATCTGGTTCAGGTTGCATTCTGGGAGTGTTGGGGGTTATATGTTCAATACTCCCCGACTGGATGACCTCTCAGGGCCTTTCTTACTCTGAAATTCCACAATGCTAAACCCGAAAACCAGCTTTTTTGTCTAAGAGGTGATTGTTGTTTGGTAATTTTCAATTGTATCTGACTCTTTGTGAACCCATTTAGGGTTTTCTTGGCAAAGATGCTGGAATGGTTTGCCTTTTCCTTCTTCAGCTCATTTCACAGATGAGGAAACTGAGGCAAACAGTTATGTGACTTGCCCAGGGTCACAAAGTTAGTAACTGCATGAGGCCAGATTTAAACTCATGAAGGAGAAGGAAGGAGTCTTCCTGACTCCAGGCCCAGTGCTTTATCCACTGAACCACCTAGCTACCCTTAGAGGTATTCATAAGCCCAATTAGGGATCATAGGGTCACAGATTTGGAGCTGGAAAGTACTCTGAAAGCCTACCATCAAGTTCAACCCTTTCATTCTGAAGAGGAGGATACTAGGAAGACAGGGTTTAAGTGACTTGCTCGAGGTCATTCAGCTAGTGTTTTAGGATTTGAATTCAAGTGTTTGTGTTTCCAAGCCCAGCATTCTATCCACTCTGCCATCTAGTGTCTGTAGATGGAAATACAGCCTCAGGATCATCCTTTTAGAGCTAAAAGAAATTTCAAAGGTCATAAGAGTTCAAAAGGCTTAAAGTTGAAAGATTCTTTAGCATCAGCCTGGTTCAACCTCTCTGTTTTACAAGTGGGGAAACTGAGGTTCATAAAAGTCAAATGACCCAAGGTCACAAGGCCAGTAAGTGGTAGAGCCGGCATCATGTCATCCCATCTCCTCAGCAAAAGTAAAGCAGACTAAGATGATGTATAAGCAGAAACAAAAGCATCTTCCCTGATCTGTTCCTAGGAAACAATTTAGGCCAAAAAAGTTTGGAAATATATTGAGGAGAAATGTTAAACTCTAGAGATTAAAACTGAAGAACAAACATCTGACTTCTTCTTTTCCTCCTCCTCCTCACCCTCCTTTTTCTCCTCTCCCTCCCCTTTCTTCTCCTTCCTCTTCCTCTTCTTCTTCTTAAGGGAAGAAAGGTAATTACTTTCACATTCTCCACTAACCTGCCAACTCCTTCTCTATGAATTTTTATCAGTCCACAAATATTTGTTCAGACCCAAATACATGCAAAATATTTTACTAATTGACATGAGGAATATCAAATAAAAATGAGAGAGTTTATGCACTCCAGGACAGGATATTTATATGTAAAAAGTTTTTTAAAAACAATATGCCATGTCAAAATGCAGTTCACGATTAACAAGTAAGTGTTCCGGCAAGAAGGTTTCATGGAAATTTTGGCCATGAGTTGAGTCACGAGAGGTACTCAGGGTTTGAGAAGACAGAAATCAGGAAAAGGGTTCCAAAGAAGGATGTAATGAGAAAAGCTTTGGAGGCAGGAAATGGGGATAGGATGACAACAACAAGAGCAGTTTAGCTAAGATCATGGGTTCTCTTGGGTAAGCAATATTTGTATGAATAGTGGTTTAAGGCATCAACCCTGTTAAACCCCAATAGGGATTTCAGTGATGATAGCTAATGCTTATATCACCTATTATTAAGAAGCTGTGTGGGGAGAGTGGAGAGAGGGCTGGCTTCTGAGTCAGGAGAGCCTGGATTCAAGTCTTGTATCAGCAGACACAAACCAGTTGTATGACCATGGACAAGTGACCTAATATCTCTGTTGCCCAGGCAACTCTCTAAGACTACAAGTTATAATCAGTATCAGGGGAGGGAGTTCCACATCACTAATTCTCTATACCTTTGAAGTCACAGGTCTAGGTGAAGTGCCCATATCCATAGTTTTTTTTTCTATTTCCAAATATTGATAACAAGTGAATAACCAAAACATCAAGGGGAAGACATTGATGTACACAGTACATGGCTCCCTGTGTAGAAGACTGCTTCTCCTATCCAAGAATCCCCAATGTTCTGCCTGCCCCATCTTTATCAAGGATTTCCCATATGGGTCAACTTGACCCAGCCCCTCCCCCCTCTATTGCATTCCCCTTCCAAAACAAAGAGGAAACTTCTGGGAGCACAGCTCTTTGGGCAGAGCTGCCAGCTCATGTCCAGATGTTGACTCACCTGCCAGGCTGATCAGGGTACTTCTGCTTAGTGTATGCTTCAAGGGTAGCATAAACCTTCTCTCGGAGGGCCTCCACTTCAGAAGGATTGGACAAGCCCTTAGCATCTGAAAAAGACCAACTCAGGTTGTGCTCCTGGGTAGAAATGGCAGACTAGAGCAGCTGACTATTCATACTGACTTTCCAGAGGGACAGGGAGGAAACTGTGACCTAAGTTTTGGGACCTTCACATGCCCTTGTCTTAACTCTTCTTTACTGCCAGGTCCCTACCTAACAATCTGGTGCTGAGACATTAAGGCATGTTAATGCATTCATGGGCTACCCTCTCATATGTGATGTTTACATTTTAACAATGGTTTTCTAGAAACAATGCCTTAAACTAAAGGGATGAATCTCTTCTGTCTCCCTAGATGGGGTAATGGGTAGAGCACTGAGCCTGGGATCAGGAAGACCTTTGTTTAAATTTGGCCTGAGACAATTCATAGCTGTGTGACCCTGGGTGAGTCAATTGCCTCCTGTCTGCTGTAAGTTCCTCATCTGTAAAATGGGAATAATAATAGCAACCCAGGGTTGTTGTCAGGGACAAGCTGAGCTCTGTAAAATGCTTGGTGTGGTTCCTGGAACCTAGCACACACTTAACAAATGATTATTTCCTTCCTTCTTTCCTTCTTTCCTTCCTCCCTCCCTCCCTCCCTCCCTCCCTCCCTCCCTCCCTCCCTTCCTTCCTTCCTTCCTTCCTTCCTTCCTTCCTTCCTTTCTTCCTTCTTCCCTTCCTTCCTTCCTTCCTTTCTTCCTTTCTTCCTTCTTCCCTTCCTTCCTTTCTTCCTTCCTTCCTACCTTTCTTCCTTCCTCCCTTCTTTCCTTCCTTCCTTCCTTCCTTCCTTCCTTCCTTCCTTCCTTCCTTCCTTCCTTCCTTCCTTCCTTCCTTCTTTCCTTCCTTCCTCATGAATTTCCCAGAACCAAAGTCCACAGGTTGAGCAGACGAGACCCTTATTTGGAGTAGGCAGAGATGGAAGGGGAGAGGTGTCAGGCTTTCCCCACACCCTTCAAATTGTACCAAATGCATGGCTATCTCTCTGAACAGGACTCACACAATTGCTGTAATCCTTAGGAAGCAAAGAAACAGCCACTGAATGGTTCACTGTTGACCCTGTACCATTAACTTAATGCTGTTGTTTCAGTCATTTCAGTCGTGTTCAACCCTCCCTGACCCTATTTGGGGTTTTCTTAGCAAAGATACTGGAGATATTTGCCATTTCCTCCTCCTCCAGCTGAGTTTACAGATAAGGAAATTGAGTCAAACAGAGTGAAGTGTCACACAGCTTGTCTGAGGCCAGATTTGAATTTAGAAAAATGAGTCTTCTCTATTCCAAGTCAAGAGCCCTACCTAGTTAACCATAACTAAAACTAGCTAATTCTACAGCTAAAATGCCCTTTCACCAAAGGTCCTCCCATTCACCTCACAGAATCATGGAGATCACCCTGAGCTCTCAAAGCTGGGCCAGGGACAGGGATCTTGGGCATGTTCTTCAAATTCAGTTCCATCAACTGACTGATTCTGGAATCCAAAGACTAATCAATAAACAAGCATTTAATAAGCCTCTGAGTGGCAGTCACTGTTCGAAGTACTCGGGATACAAAGACAAAGAATGAAATCAATCTCTATTTGCACTGAGCTCTTACAGGATGTCCCAAGACGCCATCTTGAGTTATCTGCACCAAAACTTTTGGGACATCCTATATGTAATCAGGTGTATGTATCTAGTTATCTATGTATGTACTACATACATGTATATATGTATGTATAACATGTAGTACAACTACAAAGTGCTTTGGGAGGAAGGGCCCTAACACTTTGTGGTAAGGGGAGGTCAGCAAAAGCTTCATGGAGAAGGTATTTCAGTGTTTGTTGATTGAATATAAAATGCTTTGTAAACTCTAAAGCACTTGACATATGTAGTAATGTTGCTGTTATCACTATCATTACTTACCAATAGCCCCTCTTCTTATCAAAATAACTTCACGAGGGCACGGAGCATGTAATTCTTAATCCCTATCACCCCCACCCACAATTTAGAACTTCATTCTGCATACATCAGGTAGTTAATAACTGTCTCCTATATTGACTTGACAAGGCCGACCCAGAGGACTGAGTCAAATAGTGCCCTGGGAGCCCATAAAAAATAATAATCACAGTAGCCAGCATTTACATAATACATTAAGTTTTTCAAAGTGCTTTATATATATAGTTATCTCATTTATTCCTCACAACATCTCTGTGAGGTAGGTGCTATTATTATTTCCTTTCTATAAAAGGAAAAATTAAGCCTGAGAGAGATGACAGGTAGAATGATTTACCCAGGGTCACCTAGTCAAATAAGAACTGAGGCAGGATTGGAACTCAGGTCTCCCTGACCCCAAGTCCATGGCCTTATGCACTGACTGACCCAGCACCTTAGCACAATGGACTCACCTGGATTAAACAGGACAATGGCCCGCAGGCAGCCTAACTCGGATTTATCCATTTGCATGTCTTTCATTTTAGAAACCAGCTCGGTGAGAACTCTGTTCACAGGAAGCAAGAAGAGGTCATAAGCAAGTGAGAAAATGCCAGGCATAGAGCCAAGCTACAGCACCACGGCAGAGAAATCCGGGGGTGTAAACTTGGGGGAGTGGTTCTGAAGAAAACAGCTTTGACTTTCCCCAGTTTCTCTTCATGGGATGCTTTCTTACTAACCTTGAAGGCTACAGAGGGCAGGGGCCAAGTCTTTATCACTTTGTGTATCTCTCCTCCAATGAAGCCAATGCAGTCCTTTCACTTTGTTCCTTCCCAGAAGGAGCTAACATAACCGAGTGTTTTGTTTTGTTTTGTTTTTCTTTGCATAGCAGATTTTGTTTTCTTTAACAAACTATATTTCACCTGTGGGAAGAATTTCTTCCACCAATGCAAATCAACTACTCATCTGAATGGAATTCTGAGAAGTTGGATGCTGTTGTTAGTAATTCTTTGTTTTCAAAGCAAGTCTTGAACCAAGGTCTTCCTGAATTCTCAGCTGGCCCATTACTCACTATGCCACAGTATCTCTCTGCAAATCTACATAGTAGATATTCAATACAGATTGATTGAAGGGTACTGTATTAAAATCAGAGTTGGGGAAAAGGGCAGACCCAGGTTTTAATCACAGCTCTGGAATGAACTCTTTGTGTGAATCTGGAAAAGTCACTTCCTCTCTCAATTTTCTCATCTGTCAAATGAAAGGGTTGGATTTGATGACCTCTAGGGTCTGAGAAAGCTCTAAAATTCTAGAATTTTATCCCATGGGAGACATCATATCCCATTCTAGACATTTATCCCATGGGAGATATCATACCTAGGCAGGTAAATGTGTCTTCAAGTTATAGCATGAAGATGGAGGCCATAGCCTGGACCATGGAAAAAAGATGGAAGGCATCCACTCCTTCCACCCACTTAAGTCACCAATCTCCACACTAATTGTGTTTGCTCCCTTTAAAATAGTAGTTTATCTCTAAAACTACTAATATCTTTAATATTAGTATTAGATATCTCTAAGAAACTATTAAATTAATGGTTTATCTCATCCATGAACACAGTCAATCTCTATATATAAATTAATGTGAATATGCACACATATACATGTGTGTATACATATATACACATATATGTGTATGTATGCATATGTATACATACACATATATATTTGTTGTACATTTGTTTCGGTCACATCCAAATCTACATGACCCCATTTGGGGTTTTCTTGGCAAAGATACTAGAGTGGTTTTCCATTTCCTTCTCCAACTCATTTTACAGATGAGGAAACTGAGGCAAACAGGGTTAAATGACTTATCCCAGGGTCACATAGTTAGTCTGAGGCCTGATTTAAACTCAGGTCTTCCAAACTCCAAGCCTAGTTCTCTATCCACAGCACCACCAAGCTGCCTATACCTATGTATGCAGTGTACTTATACATATACATATATGCGCGCATATGTATTTATATACACATTGGTATATATAATATGTGTTCACAAGCACATGTATTTTATTTGCATGTACACATATCCACATACAATTGTAAACACATATATACATTATAGATGTCTATGCACACGCATACACATAGACTTGTTTTCTTCCTTGCCCCTTGAGGCCTAAAACTGAGGATTCTTTGCTCATGCATCCTCAGACTTAGAGCTGCCAGGCCCTACCCAGAGCACAAACTCTAACCCAGGAATTCAGGAGGAGAAAGGAAGGCACCTGTCAAAGATGGAGCCAACTCCGGCGCTATGAGCACTGCTTCGGTGAACGTGCAGACCTGTGGCAAGGAGGATCCCATCCTGTACAGACACTGAGCGATGGGAAAAGGAGGCAATCAGCAATTCATTCCAGCCTGAGAGAACAAGAAAGGAGATGGAGGTGGGTGGGAGCCAACCCCTTTAACCCAGAAATAATCCCAACAACAACATGACACGTATTTACACGTTACATATCTTTAACTTCGTCAGAGTATTTTTGTAATTGTGGTATCATTTGAAGTTAACAGCTTTGTGATAAAGGTTTTACCAAACTCATTTGACAGGTGGGGAAACTGAAATACAAAGAGATTTTTCAAATCCACTTAAGTTCATGCAGTTAATTAATGGAAGAGTTGAAAATAGATACTAGTGTACTCTTGTATGCTATGGTGACTTTCCAGTGTGTACCAGTATGGTGGCCAGGGGTTGAAGAACATGTCTTCTGAGAAAATTAGTCTATAGATACATAGATCTATTTGTCTATTTGTGTATGTCGAGAAAGAGTCAGAGAAAAACAGAGACAGAGAGAAGCAGAGCAGCAGAAACAAGAGAGAAACAAAGATAGAGACAGACAGAGACAGAACCTACTATTTGCAAGGCACTTTGCTAAGAACGGAGGGGAACACAAATAAATATAAGATGTCCTTTCCCTCAGAAAGGTCATAATCTGATTCCATATCTTTGGCACCCCCAATAACACTTCCCATAATGCTTAGCACATGGTTGTTTACCCACCCACATCATCCTTCTATATTAATCTTTCTTAATTTAGCTATTGGATGATGATTACACAACTAATTTCCTTAGAATTAATGTATTCCCCATTCAAATACTGGTTGCATAGCACAACACTGGGCACTGTTCAGGATACAAAGGATGATGTGATCTCCTATTTTTTTGGAGTCTTTAGTCTAAGAGAGGTTCCTAGTTCATGTCCAGGTACCCCCTCCTGGGGGTACTCCAACAGAGAGAGTGCTGGGCCTGGAGTCAGGAAGATCTGAGTTCAAATCTCACTTCAGATGCTTATCATGTGATCCTGGGCAAGTCACAGCCTCTATTTGCCTTAATCCACTGGAGAAGGACAAAGCACTCTAGTATCTTTGCCAAGAAAACCCCATGGATGGTATGGTCCTTGGGGCCACGAAGAGTTGGATATGACTGAATGACTAAACAACAAATAATCTAGCAGGAACCAATAAAAGTGTTATCTAAAAAATCAAAGAGACATAGGATATTCCAGGGCTATGTGGTGTTCAAGGTTTAGAAATAAAAGATGAGAAACATTGTCATCCTCCTACAGTGGATGTATTCATAGGGGAAAGCAATAAGAAATACTTTTCCATATTACCTTTTAAAAAATAAATGTGCAGGGGCAGCTAGGTGGTGCAGTGAATAAAGCACCGACCCTGGAGTCAGGAGGACCTGAGTTCAAATCTGACCTCAGACACTTGACACACTTACTAGCTGTGTGACCTTGGACAAGTCACTTAACCCTGATTGTCCTCCAAAAAGCAAAAAAAAAAGTACATATTTAATTGGCATAATTTTTTTCTTTTCATGATATAGATGTGTGTATATAAGTATATTCCTTCTATGACAAATTGTCGCACCCACTGCAGTGAAAGTTTAAAGACTCCAGTGGACCCCAATAAATAGGAGACAACATTTCAAACACAGGGAAACACATTTTCAAAATTTAACTAGGATTTAAAATACCTTGTCATGGCTCATCAGTTGTACCTGAGAGTTAGAATCCTATGCATCATTAAACAAATGCCATTGCCTTCCTTTATCTCATCTGAACAATGGGAATCACAATAGTGTTTTAATATGTTGGACTTTCATGAGGCTAATTCCTCATTTTATCCCCAGTAATTAATTCTTATAGTCTTGGAAAGTCATACACAATCTTATACTGTTGTTGGCTAAGAGGAGTTATCCTGCTTCTTTTAAAACATGTTAAAAATGTGTTTAAATCACAGGATATTAGTCTTAGATCTGGAAGAAACTTTAAAAGATATTAAATCCAATCCCATCATTTTATAGATGGGGTAAGTGAGGCCCAGAGAGGCTATGGGATTTGTCCAAGCTCACATAGCTCAAAGACAAAGCCAAGGCAAGAACTCAGAGAAAGGATAAAATCCTTTACTGCATAAATAAGACAAAGATAAAATTCCAAGTCATCCATGACCCAGTGATATAATAAAACTCAAATGTCAATAGTTAGTTACTAACAGCTTTTTTTGTGGGAGATAGTTTTCTATTTGGGGAGGAAAGAGACTAGGTACTTGAGGAAATGGTCGAAAAAGAAAAGTCTGGAGGTAGCAATGGGAAAATTCGTGTGCTTCATAATTTGACCTGGAACTAGGTCTAGGTCCTTTTCTATGATTGGGAAATGTGTCCTTTGTCAACTTGGCGACTAGAACATTGAAGAAGCTGTTCAAGACTTCTTTGCCTGGGCAAAATTAGATTCTGTTCACAGACATGCTTCTTGCTTTTATCACAGAGGTGGTTTTATAGCCATCAAGAGTCCTTTGATTAAAAAGAAAAATGTCAGAGCCCAAATGGTGTACAGGCAGCTGAACTCTCCCAACATTCCCCTCCAAACAACTTTGAAATAACTCCTAAAGTCAAACTTTGGATCAGCAGAGCCAACAAAAGTTCAGAAAGACACAATTTTTCCAGCCTATGACAACCTAGGAGATTGGCAGGAGAAATCTGTGACACAAGTGTCAGAGTCAACCCAGAGCACTGCAGCAGCATATAAATAAATGAATACTGAAAAAGAAAATTATCAGACTTCCTCGTGATTTCAGAACACCTGTACAGATGTGACAGAGAAGCAAAAAAGTATGGTTGTGTTGGACTTAAAGCAGGAGCACAAAGAATTAAAACAACAGGAGTAATCAAAAACAAAAGGAATAATAAATTCTAGCAAATCAGTCATTTTTTCACTTTAGTATTATCTCATTTGCAGGGCTGTCAGGGTCCTGAGATCTCTGACATAGGAAAGCCTAATAGAAGAGGAAAGTCCTCCAGAAGTTCTGGTCATCACTGATTTAATGGCAGATTCATCATTGCCCAAACCTTCCATATCCTCTATGCCCAAGACCTCAAGTCACTTATAGGAAAGCCTGACATACATTTCTCTAAAGATGAATGCAATATACATACATACATACATACATACATACATACATACATACATACATGGATAGATATATAGAGAGAGAGAGAAGGAAAGATTACTGCCCCGCCCCCCAATAACAAATCACCATGGCTGCTTTATTCTTCCCAAAAGAGGTCTTACCTGGTTCCCTTAAAGAAATAATTAACAATGGCAACACAGCACAATAAGCAGTAGAAAGGGCCAACCTAAGAAACACCAGCCCAAAAGCTCTGACTATCTCTCCTTTCCTGATTGATCTCTGGACCCTGGGCTTTGCATTTACTTCCTTATGTACATCATGTCCCTTGGTCCAATACTTGGAACATAACAGACTCTAGATATTAAATTGAATCCTAGACCATGTCCAAGGATGTGTAGTTATTCAATAATATTTCGGAGTTTATAAAGCACTTTGTTCACAACTCTGTGAGGTAGAGAACATGATTTGTGATTCCCATTTTACAAATGAGGAAATGGAGATTCAGGGAAGCCATTGGCAATTAGTATTAGAATCAGGACTTGAACTCAGCATCCAACAATGTTGAAGTGTAAAAAGAGTCTCCATATAAAGTGGTCCCAGAAAGACATATAGTTTTAGTAAATATTTTATGTCATAATTACAATTATCAGTAATAATAACTAGCAAAGTTCTTTACAGATATTATCTCATTTTATTTTCATGTCAACCATGGGAGATAGTTGCTATAACAATTTTATGATAAGGAAATTGGGGCAGACCAGGATCACACAGCTAGTAAGTAAACAGAAAAGAAGGGACCCACAGCTCCTTTACCTGCCCGAAGAAGAATAACTTGGTCTTCCAAGGTGAGATCAGAGAAGTGTGGGATGCGTTTGGCCCATTCAACAAGAGTAAAGAGCTGCTTATCAGCAGCATGGCATATGTTAGTGACGGGATCATTTGTCTAAAGAAAGAACAAATAGGGAGATGTAAACATAGAAAATGAGACTGGAAATTTCACACTTTGGACATAGGTCAAGTGGCCACCCAAGACCTTCATCCATGGCCACTTACTGAGTTTTCCATGTTTGTATCTCCATAGGATTCAGTCTTTGGTTCAACAGCAAGTTCTGCTTCTAGGATCCTCTCCACAGGCATGTCTTCATGGCCACTGCTTGTGGATTCTACTTCATTCTCAGCCCTCTCCCGGCTTCGCTGCCTCTCCTCTTGAACAGCTGGAACAGAGCAGGGCATATGGGCATTACCCACTCCCCTTCCCCACAAACAGGCACATTCATACTATTCATTTTAAAGAAAAATTAGTCTTCTGGTTCTTTTACATTCTCATTGCTCTATGGAGAGAGGCCTAAGGTTCTGTGAGTCCTCCTCAATCCTCTTCAGAATCTTAGAATACGTTTTATTCACAGCTGAAAAGTGTAAATCAGGATGGCTAGGTGGCACAGTGAATAGAGCACCAGCACTGGAGTCAGGAGGACCTGAGTTCAAATCTGGCCTCAGACACTTAACACAAAACTAGCTGTGTGACCTTGGGCAAGTCAGTTAACCCCAATTGCCCTACCTTCCACTCACCAAAAAAAAAAGAAAAGTATAAATCATACTTTTCCAAGAAAAGCATGAACTTGAATTTCAGAATACACTTTGTTCTTTCAAAAGATCTATGATCTCATTGGTTTGGGTGCTGCTTGCACTAAGCACAACCACTTTCCAGCACTGATTTCTGTTCCTACTACCTCTGACATTAAGAAATTTCCATCTATTTCCAGCCTTTCTGATGGATGGAAGAGGACCTGATGTCAGCACCATACTGAAGGCTGGTCTTCTCAATGAAGAGGAATAAGAAGGGCCTGTGGGATTCTTCCTTTATTTCCTAGTGATCAGATCTAGGTTAGATTCAATGAGGAATATCATCAGCATTATCATCTTGTTATATAGCCCTTTTTGAAGGTAGTTAGGTGAATAAGTAGACAGAACACTGAGCCCAGAGTCAGGAAGATCTAAAGTCACAAGCAACCTTGGGCAACTTACTTAACCTCTGCCTGCCTCAACTATAAAATGGGGATAATAAGAGGGAGGGAAGGGAATAAATATTCATATAGTAACTACTATGTGTCAGGCACCATGCTAAATGATTTAATATAGTCTACCTCCCAAGGTTGTTGAGAGAATAAAATTAAATAAGATTTGCAATATGCTTAGCACTTTACCCAGCACATGGCAGCCAATTAAGAAGTGCTAGGTTCCATACTTAAAGTTTCCAAAGATCTGTATACACGATATCTCATTTGAGCATCCCAACAACTCTGGGAGGTAAATATTATTATCCTCATATTACAGATGAAACTGAGACTGAGAGAGGTCCGAAGCATAATTGGAACTCAGGTCTTCCTGACTCCAAGAACTAACATTTTGTCCACTGGGACCCCCTAGCTTAACGTTAAAACAAAATTGGCAAGGTCTAAAGAGCTGACTTTTACCCCTGGAATTTCTCAATCTAGCTGGGAAAGTAGACAGTGCCTCTGAAATATCCTTAGTCATCATAGTCTTTTCAAGAGAGTTGATATCCTCTTCTTGCGAGAGGGGGGGAAACCATAACTTTGGAAGTTTATGGAAGCAGTAACCTAGATGTCCACAAGATGAGGCTGTTACTCCAAGAAAGTATTTCTGTTTGCTTTAGGCTAGGTATTTCTGTGTGTAAGGTTTTCTTATGTGCCTGTCTCTGTGTGTCTCTATGTGTGCATGCCCCTCTGTCTTAACCAAACTATATCACTTGGTCTCTCTGTTTTATGCGTTCTTTCTCTTTTCATATGCCCCTACTAGTGTTCCTTTTAGTGACTGTATGGAAGTTAAGCACTCGTGTTACAAAATATTGAATAAGTTTGTTGTTGGAAAGGAAAATGGAAAAGGGAAAAGGCAAGGGGAAGGGAGGAGAGGAGGCGAGAGGAGAGGAGAAGAGAGGAGAGGAGAGGAAGAGTGGGGGCGAGGTACTTCTGATCAATTTAAACAAGTCTCTACCCACTTCTCCCTCCCTTTCCACCCAACCCCTGTATGGGCATTGTGCTTTGGCACCTTGTTAAGAGGGTAATTCAAAATTGGTTTATTGACTATGACTATTGGCCAGCTGGGATTCCCACAGCAAAATCTGCCCCTTTGTGCTGACATATGAAGAAGAGCAAAAGGGAGCTCTTGGCCCTTTTTTGGATTCCTCTCCAAAGTGCAGGCCAGAGTACCAAAGAACAAACTGTGCATGCTCAGTCTTCTCCCCCAGGACCTGGGAAAGGCTGTCTTGAGGGAGAAGTACATGAGACTTACATGTGCTTGTCTACAGCTCCTGAGCATGTCAGAGAATGGAAACCTGAGAATGGGCTTTACCAGATCAAGAAAATTTTACAAAGGTTTCTTTTTGTCATTGTTGTTATGAACTTAATCACCAACAAATAGAAATATTTCAATATATAAAAAAACAAAAAGTATACACTGAATTTAACAAAGTAGTATTAAGCTTGTCAAATTTGTCCCCCTCTGAAATTATTTTGTTTTCCTCTGTGTATTAAAAAAAAAAGTTTCAGCTCAGTCCTCGAGGCGTCAGCAGTCGGCTGCTTTCTGTTTTCTGTTGCTCGGCAGCCGGTGTGGGCGTGTGCGGACATGGCCTCCAATGAGTACACTCAGCAGGCCACACAAAGCTATGGGGCTTACCCTACCCAGCCTGGACAAGGCTATTCCCAACAGAGTAGTCAGCCCTATGGCCAACAGAGCTACGGTGGTTATGGCCAATCAGCTGATACCTCAGGCTATGGTCAGAGTAGCTATGGCTCCTCCTATGGACAACAGAACAGCTATAGTACTCAGTCAGCTCCCCAAGGATATGGTTATACAAGTGGCTATGGCAGCAGCCAGAGTTCCCAACCTTCTTATGGTCAGCAATCATCCTATCCTGGTTACAGACAGCAGCCAACCCCAAGCAGCATTTCAGGGGGCTATGGTAGCAGCTCTCAGAGCAGTAGCTATGGGCAGCTCCAGAGCGGGAGCTATGGTCAGCAGTCTGGCTATGGTGGACAACAAAGCTCCTATGGACAGCAACAAAGCTACAATCCACCTCAAGGATATGGCCAGCAGAACCAGTATAACAGCAGCAGTGGGGGCGGAGGGGGTGGTGGAGGTAGCTATGGCCAAGATCAGTCCTCTATGAGTAGTGGAAGTGGTGGTGGCTATGGCAACCAGGACCAGAGTGGAGGTGGTAGCAGCAGCTATGGGGGTGGCCAGCAGCACTGAGGTGGAAGAGGATGGGGTGGCAGCAGCAGCGGTGGCGGCAGTGGTAGTGGAGGCGGCGGCGGTGGCTACAACCATAGCAGTGGTGGCTATGAGCCCAGAGGTCGTGGAGGTGGCCGTGGAGGCAGAGGTGGCATGGGCGGAAGTGACCGTGGTGGCTTCAATAAATTTGGTGGGCCCAGGGACCAAGGATCACGCCATGATTCTGAACAGGATAATTCTGATAATAATACCATCTTTGTCCAAGGCTTGGGTGAGAATGTTACCATTGAGTCTGTGGCAGATTACTTCAAGCAAATTGGCATTATTAAGACTAATAAGAAGACAGGGAAGCCTATGATCAACTTGTATACAGACAGAGAGACAGGAAAACTAAAAGGGGAGGCTACAGTATCCTTTGATGATCCCCCCTCTGCCAAGGCAGCCATTGATTGGTTTGATGGCAAAGATTTTTCTGGAAACCCCATTAAGGTCTCCTTTGCTACTCGAAGAGCAGACTTTAACAGAGGAGGTGGCAATGGCCGAGGTGGCCGAGGGCGTGGAGGACCCACGGGCCGTGGAGGCTTTGGAGGTGGTGGCAGTGGTGGTGGTAGCCGAGGAGGATTCCCTAGTGGAGGGGGCAGTGGTGGAGGGCAGCATCGAGCTGGAGATTGGAAGTGTCCTAATCCCATATGTGAGAATATGAACTTTTCTTGGAGGAACGAATGTAACCAGTGTAAGGCACCTAAACCTGATGGACCTGGAGGGGGCCCTGGAGGCTCTCATATGGGGGGTAATTTTGGAGATGATCAGAGAGGTGTCAGAGGTGGCTATGACCACGGAGGGTACCGAGGCAGAGGCAGGGACCGTGGGGGATTCTGAGGGGGCCGGGGTGGTGGGAACAGAGGTGGCTTTGGACCTGGCAAGATGGACTCAAGGGGTGAACACAGACAAGACAGACAGGAGAGGCCGTATTAGCCTGGCTCAGGCATCTCTGGACCATCTTTTCTTCCAGACCCTATTGTCAGTCCCTTTATTTTGTAACCTTCCCACCCAGTTCCCTATCCTTGTTTTGTGTCGGACTTTGTAATTGTAACCGTGCCCCCAGCTCCCATTAAATGCCATTGTTTTAGTTATGAAAAAAAAAAAGTTTCATTAATGCTCCCATGTCCACTCATGGTTCTTTACTAGCACAGATTAATACTTCAGCATGTATCCATCCTTCATATGTGGAGGAACCATAATTTGTATGCCTTCTTTTGCTGCTTTTCTTGCATTAATGTTCTTGCAGGCAGGAAACTATGCCCAGAAAAGTTAAATTATGAGCTTCTCCCCACTTCTGAGAAATTATTATTACTTGTGGATTTTGTTTGCCCCTTGAATTGGGAAGATTGATTATGTCTAATTCTGGCTGTGCAATTAAAAAAAAAAGATGTTTGGGAGTAGCTCTCAAGAAGACTAACCCAAATAACGGAAGAGATGGGAAATTAGTCCAATGAAGACACCTGGGGAGCTGGGAGTTTATCCTGGAAAAACTAAGAATAGCATCTCCTCTTTCCTTTGTCTTATCTAGGGGTTTTCTTGCATCAGAGCCTTAAGGAACTTCTCATTCTTCCTATATTTATTTTTAATAGTAAGTAAAATAAGAGTTAAATACAATTAATATGACACTTTAAGGTTTGTACATGTATATATATAATCGTGTGTGTGTGTGTGTGTGTGTGTGTGTGTGTGTTGCTGTTTAGTCATTTCAGTCATATACAACCCTTTGTGATCCCATCTGAGGTTTTCTTGGCAAAGATACTGAAGTGGTTTGCCATTTCCTTCTCCAGCTCATTTTACAGATGAGGAACTGAAGCAAACAGAGTTAAATGACTTGCCCAGGGTCACACAGCTAGTAAGTGTCTGAGGCCAAATTTGAACGTAAAATCTTCCTGACTTCAGGTCCAATACTCTATCTACTATGCCAGCTAGCTAACCCTAGTGTATATGTGTATGTGTATATATGCATGCATACATATGAGTATATAGACACATACATACATACATACACATATGTATAGTGTATGTATTTGTGTGTGTGTGTGTGTGTGTGTGTGTGTATGGATGTGTGTGTCTCAGCATTCAAATTCTGATTCTGACACCTTCTAGCTCTTTGACTATGGACCATGGACCACTGAAACTTTCCTAACTTCAGTATCCTTATTTTTAAAATAGTGAAAATTCTAACATCTACCTCATAGGGTTGTTGGAAAGATCAAATGAGATTTTACACACGTATATGTAAAATGTACATATACACATACACATTGCAATGCATATGTACATATAAAATATACATGTAAATGTAAATATATACATGTAATTTATGTGTGTACATAAATTTATATGCATACATACATTTGCATTTTAAATGTGCACATACAATGTGATGTATATGTATACATAAATATACATATACATATGTAAAATATCATTTAATCTTCCCAACAACCCTTTGAGGTAGGTGTTAGAATTTTCACCTTTCAAAGATGAGGATACAGAGGTTAGGAAAGGTTCAGTGGTCCATGGTCCATAGTCAAAGAGCTAGAAGGTGTCAGAATCCGAATTTGAATGCTGATACACACATGCATATATATAGACATATATAAACACATATATACAAATACATACACAAGACATATATGTATTATGTATGTGTATATATACTCATATGTATGCATGCAGTCAAAGAGCTAACATGAGTCAGAATCAGGATTTGAAACTAATTCTTTAAGTCAGGTCAACAAGCATTTGTAATGCACCTATTGTGTGCCAGGAACTGGTTCTTCCAGCACTCTAGGAGCAGAGTTCTGTGCTAATCATTGAAAAAGCTGCAATACTGAAATAGCTTATGATCCATTTCCTCACTGAATGACAGTCTCCCTTGTCCAGCATCTACAAACCAGCCCACCCCTTATAACAAAAGCATAGGTTGAGCAACGAAGAGATAATATTTCTTTCCCTGCTGTATCCACATAAATTGCATTCTGCATATGAATACTTGAATTATTCTCTATTCTAGTTTGTCTATAAGAGTTCAATAGAGAATGTTGTTCTTTGTCTTTCAAAGAAGTGGGTGCTCCTTCTGGTTCTTTTTTCCCTTCTGATTCCCCAGAAACTAGTTATACATGATACTTTCTTTTTACTATCCAGTGATAGAGGTTGGGTCTCTTAGCATTCAATAATTCAGTTAAACCAAGTGGACCACACAAATTGAATAACCATCTTCCCAGTCATCCAGGCTTTAAACCATGGAGTCATTTTAGACACTTCCCTTTCCCTTACCCCAGTCATGCTATCAGCTGCAAGTCCTATCCATTCTACTTCCATAATACTTCTCTCTTTGTTCCCCAATCACCATTTATATCTGCCCCCTTCTCTCCATTCACATAGATATCACTTTAATTCATGCTCTCATCAGCTCTTGCCCAGACTACTGCAATAGCTTCCTGGCTGATCTTCCTGCCTCAAGTCTCTCCCCACACCAATCCTTCTTTCAGAAAGCTGCTAAAATGATTTTCCTTAAGTGAAGATCTGGCCATATCACTCCTCTACTCAATAAATTCCAATAGTTCCTTATTACCATTAGCATAAAATACACATTTCTCCAGCTGTTAAGGCTCTCCACTTTTTGATTCCTCTTCCTTTCCAGCATTATTTCACATTGCTCCCCTTCATGAAATTTATATTCTGTCCCCTGACCTTGGAATTCTCCCAACTATTTGCTACCTCCCTTGCCTGGAATGCCTATTCTCTTCAATTCTGCTTTATCTTCCTTGCCAGAATCCCTGTTTTCTTCTATGATTCAGCACAGGTGCTTTTCACTCTATGAAGCTTTAGCTATCCTCAAAACTTTTAGCATCCTCTCTTTCCTCCTATTACCTTGTATCTACTAAACAATAGACATATTGTATCTACCTACTCCACCATCAATAGAATGTAAGCACCCTGAGGGCAAGAACAGTTTTAGTTTTGACTTTGTGCTTTACATATTATAAGCACTTAATAATGTTCTTTTTACATTACTGCCTTTTCTTATTATTTCTTTTCTTCCTCCTTCTCTCTGTGTCTACTGGCCATATCTTGGGATATTGCTTAGTTCCATTGGTTGATTTCAGTAGAGTTGATTACCTTGGTCTATAGCTCATATGTGCTGAATGTGAGAAAAGTATAAGCTCTGCTTCCCAGTAAGACAATCTGTCCTTACCTTCCCTCTTCATACCCATGACAAGGCACTTCTGATAGCGGCAGTATTGGCAACGGTTCCGTTGGCGCTTATCAATGAGGCAGTCCTTGTTATCTCGGCATGTGTATATGAGGTCTTTCCTTATGGTCCTCTTGAAGAACCCCTTACAACCTTCACAGCTGTATACCCCATAGTGCTTCCCTGATCCAAAGAGGAGAAAGTTTAGAGATTAAATTGAACTTTGCATTTTAAAATGTCTCCCTTAGGCTTTTTCTAGCATTGCTGGAGACGTTGACTGGACATGATGAATCAATCAATCAATCAATATTTATTAACAGTCTACTACATGCAAGGCACTGTGCTAAGAGTTGAATCAAGAACCAAGAAAAGGATAGCAGTTGATAAAGAAAGCTAGTTATAAGGTTGACCTCAGAAAACAAAGTAAATAATGCAGGGTCAAAGTTTGTGATGATCCTTGTTTGTGTAAGTCACAGGAAAGGATAAGTAGATACATTAATCAGGATTCTGTTTATATTTTTATCATCAAAGTTAATCACATTTTAAGTAAAATATTTTCCTTTTTTAAATATGGAAATGAAAGTGTTCAAATATACCTTTATTTTGTATTTCACAGACACTAAAGGACCTAGATTTGACCAGTTCCATCCCATTAAACTAACAAATGATTATGTTTCACTATAAAAGTATAAAGAGAGCCCCAGTTTATGAATCTGCTGTTTTCAGTCTCATATGCAGTGGTGCCATAATTCTTCCCTGTTGGTAACAAGGCCAGTGTTGGATATTTAAACCATAGCATTGTGTTCAATCTGTAGATATGACATATGTGTCTGAGGGACACTGTTCTGCTTGATCCTGGATAATCCTCCCATCACATGGCTAGTTCTATAATAAGCTTGCTTTCAGTGCCCCTCACCAAATATACAATATGGTCAATTCCTAATTATTTATGGAAGTGGATTGGGATCAACAAGTATTTCATAAGTTATCACATGACAAAGATAATAACTGGGATAATGTAAAACAGAAGATAACCATAAGGCACTTGCATTTGATTCTGAATAATGTGCTACATGGATTAGTTTACCATACATCTAAGCATCTAATCCTTGATTTTTATACTATGATTAAAATGAGCTTATAGCCCCTCAGCACGCACTTGCTGACAAACCAGTGTTGGTGGCCTGGTGTCATGGTGGGTGATAAGGGTAAGCCATCCTAAGAATAAATATTGGCAAGAGATATCTGCCACATGGATAAACCCCATACAGTTAGCTGTAAGTTGACTATGTACATTTCCTGACCAAATAAGAATAATAACAAGTAGTTTTATCTTTTGGGGGAGAATTTTGCAAATTCTAAGAATGCAAAATTTAATGTTATTAGCCTCAGCACTATTTCTCTTACAGAGATATGTACATTCATGAGTACCTACATACCATGGCTCAATGAACTCCCCAGAGTCTCCATTAAAGTAATATAGAAAGCCCTCAGTCCTCATTTCAAAATCCATGATTGGGAAAAATTCCAACCCAGTGACTGGGTCTGAATGCTCTTGGTAGGAATGTTTTGATAGCAGGAACATATAAGCTAAGGGAGGATAAAATCATTGGGTCCCCTGAAGCCACTCCCAAAAAGACATTTCACAAGTACTTGAGTGACGATCAGATAAAGGAGCTTTCAGAAGGGGGGCTATGAGAAAGTTATAAAAATGTTCCTTCTCAAAGTTAGAGAACTCTTTGAAGCCTAATATTATTACCCCATATTTTACTCCACCCCCACAAGCCAAAACTAAAGTCTAAAAGAGAATAATTTAGGCAATGGGGGAATAGGAATACAGAATGTGGGATAGGTAACAATGTTCATTTAATCCCTGAAAACCCTAGGATGGTTCTCTTACAGGTCAGGCAAGGTTTCTGATCTCTGTTGTAAGAGTAACTTATAATACAATATTTGTTCCCAAAAGCTATCATGTAAATTTCATTACTTCAAATGGAATTATATTATAAACTAGGAAAGCTTATTATTTAAAGGAAGGTTATGGTCAGTCATTCTGTAACATATATATTTCAATAATCAATATCTCTATAGAGTCTAGCTCCAATGCTTCATCTTGGCTTAACATTAACCTTAAGAGCTAGCAGGCTTGTACCACAGTGGAAAAGCTTTGGGAATAGTCTGAACAAGAGAGTAAATCTGCTTCCTGAGGATCAGCCCAGTTAAACACAGACTCATTATCAGGAACTGGGCATTTGGTGATGAATTCTTTGTCTGTGACAACCTTAGAAATAAATAAAAATAGAACATGGCCCTTGATCTGTTCTACCCTCCCCTGCTTTTGCAGTTAGTGGGGAAGACAGGAAGAAAAGGCAACAATGTGTGCTGAGAATCACAGTTTTATCTATCAAGTTTAACTTGACTATTGATACTCTCGATGGAAGATCCTTGTCTAATGATCAATGAATTATTGGACCATACTGCTAGGTAAGATGACTCCATGTGATGAATTTCTGGTAGGAAATGGACAATTGTTACCAAAAAATGGGCAGGCATAAATGGCTTCTGTCATTGGAGGGGATATCCAGGTCAAAAAGATCCCAATGATCGCAATTCCATTTGAGAACAGTATTCTTGGTAAGCATTACTTTATTTATTTGTGGAGGTTTTTTCTGAATTTATCAAATCTATCCTTTATTTCAGAACCATCCTAAAGACAATGAAGAAGTAAATGATGAATGCAGGTAAACTGAGGGAATTTATAACACTAAAATAGCTTAATGCAAGTCATTGCATGACACACAGGATGTATTTTGCTAGAAATGGAGTAAGGGTTCCAAATAAGGAGTCAGCTAGTTGTAATGGATAGAGGGTTGTGCAGGAGTCAGGAGGGCAAATTCAAATCCTTCCTTAAATGCTTAGTATTCAAGTAACTGAGTTTCATTATGAATCAGGTTCCTCATTTGTCAAATGGTTGTTGTTCAGTCATTTTAGTCATGTGTGATTCTTTGTGACACATTTGGGGTTTTCTTGGCAAAGATACTAGAGTGGTTTGCCATTTCCTTCTCCAGCTCATTTTACAGATAGGGAAATTGAGGCAAACAGGGTTAAGTGACTTGCCCAAAGTCACACAGCTAGTGTCTGAGGCAAAGTTGAGGGATATGTGGATTAGATTTGGAAGGTAGTGGGAGGGCAAGGTAGGGATTCTTGGAAGGGTGGTTGGGATAGGGAATGAGGAGGTAGGAAGAGACAGTAAGGTCACAGGGATAGGGTAAAAAGAGAATCTGAGAAAAAATAGTGAGTAAAAATTAGATGGAGGGAAATTCACAAATAGTAATTATAATTTTGAATGTCAATGGGATGTTTATAACAGCTCTCTTTGTGGTGGCAAAGAACTGGAAATTGCAGGGATCCCCATTAATTGGGGAATGGCTGAAAAAGTTATGGTTTATGATTGTGATGGAATATTACTGTGCTATAAAAAATGATGAGCTCAATGATCTTAGAAAGGCATGGAAAGACTTGCATGAAATGGTGAGGAGCAAAATGAGCAGAACCAAGAGAATGTTGTATACAGTAATAGCAATATTGTTTTAGGAACAACTTTGAGCAACTAAATCATTTTGACTATTATAAATACACAAATTAAAAATAAAGGACATGGATGTCTAGGTGGTGCAGTGAATAGAGCACCAGCCCTGGAGTCAGGAGGACCTGAGTTCAAATCTGACCTCAGACACTTACCACAAAAACTAGCCATGTGACCTTGGGCAAGTCACTTAACCCCAACTGCCCTCCAAAAAGCAAAAAAATAAAAATAAAAAAATAAAGGACATATGAAGAAAGATGCATCTGCATCCAGAGAAAGAACCAATAAATAGAAGTATGTGTAGAATAATTCTACATGTATATACCTACTTGTGTCTAATGGTAGCCATCTCTAGGGCAAGATGGTAGAGGAGGGAAGAAAAAAGGGGAGAAAGATAAATTTGCATTTATTTGTTTATAAGTACATATTTCCAGGTGCAGGGTTTTATTAAAGAGAGCCATACCACCTACTGACCACCTTATAATTATAGGGTAATGTGTGCCTCACTTCTATGCTTCACCAAACTCCACCTACATCTGTTATAGTTCAGTCTGCTGGTTATAACTGCTAAGAGAAAGCATGTGTATATTATTACCAAAGTGCCAAATGTTGTGATCTGCTACTGGCTTGTTATTTTCAACACTAATCAACTCAGAAGGTCAAAGGCAAAGCAAAGCCATAAGATCACAGATTTTATGCTAGAAAAGACCTGAGGAGTCATCTAACCACAGAAGCTAAGGTCACAGAAGAGTTCGATGAATTGCCCAAGTTCTCACAGGTAGTAAGTGGTAGAAGCAGGATTGGTGTCCAGATGTTCTCACTCCACTTATACCATTATACCACTTTGATACTAGCTTCACTTATGATAGAAGGGCATTCCCTTTCCCCTTATTGCAATCTTGGCATACTGTCTAGAGTAAACAAAAGTCTTAGAGGGGCCATTTCTACTTCTCTAGGTTCCAGAAGTTGTAAGCATCCCACACCTCAACTAAGTCAGTCCCACTCCAAATTCTAATTAGCTATCCAAATGTCTTCCTAGAATCTTCTATGAACTAGTCTGCATCTGTGGTCAGACGTTATGAACTGTGTTGGCTATACAGAATCCAAAATAAAGATTTGTTGGTGGGGAAATGGAAAGTAGAGAAAGTTTGGGGTGGTCAAGCTGATCCAGGACAAAAGCCTTGCTTCTTGGGTCAGGTCATACATGTTAGAGTCTGGATATGTTACACACACACACACACACACACACACACACACACACACACACACACGCAAACATACACATATAGACATATATGCATATACATATAAATGAACCACTATAATTCAATGACACCTAAGAGAGTAATCAGCTCAAGGCTTATGCCTGATGATCCATCTCTGCAGACGGCACAGATGTGTTTGGCCACATGTGTATATACATATATGTGTGTATATGCATATATGTGTATATATGTGTATATGTGTGTGTTTATATGTATATATTTATAGATATATACATAAAAATCTTCTGGAGGGCATAGAAATTCTCTGGGGGATTCATTTTCATTCTAGCCATAGACCTAGAGAATTTACAGAGAAAGAACAATATAATAAATAATCTTATGGATTAGATACAGTTGTCAAAGCAACGATGACAAAGTAGGAACTCTTAATCTGAACTACTTCCTCCTCCCTAAGTGTTTCATTTTGTACTTTGAGGTAGTGGTTTATATACTTTAGCAATGAAATGAACCTGCCAAAAGATCAAAAGGATTAGTTGGACTCCACTAAGCTAGCCAAGGAATATCCAAAATGTTAGGATTCTAAGTACAATATCCAGAGATAACAGAAATTGGTTGACTCCCTCCCTTCTTTATTAACCAAAGTACTATTTTCCCAAGGTTCTAGGATTTCTAGTTGGCATCTAAAGTATTTTAACTTGCAAATTTATTTAGAAAAGACAATTAGGAATAAGAAGAATCCATTCACTTCTTTATGGTCAGTGGAGTTATTACTTCCAAACTAAGGGAGTAAAAAAAGCTACCAAGAGACTAAAATTCAGTGGCATGAACTTTAAGGTCTGGGTTCACAAGTCAACATTTCCGGAAGGATCTTCTTGCACCTTTTAGTTAGCTGCAAAATGACTGGGCCTTCAGTAGCATAGCAGCCCACTCCCACACCTCCATTTTCTTGGCTTCCTCCCATGAAACCACCACAACTCAATGACACCTAGCAGAGTATTCAGGTCAAGGGTCATACCTGATGATCTATCTCCGCAGATGGCACAGATATGTTTGGCAAGGGAGCCTGGGCTAGTGGATGGATAAGTCATGGTTCCCATCCCTTGAAGCCCTGGCAAGGGCTTGACATCATCCGAGCTTCTGACATTGTTCACAACATTGAGCTGTGGGAGAAGAAAGAACAAAGCAAAGGCTATATTATTCAGAGTCTGGATCTTTTAAGGACAAAATGTCAATATCCAAGGGAAAACCATTTTTGGTTTAGGAAGCTATTTTTACCTGATGGTATTTTGATGTTGCCTGTGTACAATTCAGTTTTAAGATGGAAAGAAATTGATATCATAGAAGTTAAAGCAACTACAGTAACAAAAGCCAACTCCTCCCCAAGTCTGACACTCTTTCTAATTCATCATCATCAACAACCACAACAATAAGAGTAATAACTATGAAAACAACAGGCATTTATTGAGAGCTTATTGTGAGAGGAAAGGAACTACCAGTCATAAAGTTAGGAAAGAAGAAAGGAAGGAAAGGTGAGATAAGAAAGAAAACAAGCATTCATTAAATACCTCCTATGTGCCAGATATCATGCTAAAGGTTTTACAATATTATAAAAAAAAAAAAAAACCCTGGATGCAGGTGAGGAAACTGAGGCAGTTGCCCAGAGTCACACAACTAGTAATTGTCTGAGGTCAAATATGAGTTCAGGTCTCCCTGACTCCAAACACAAATCTCTATCTACTGTACCACCCAGCTTCAAAGAGTTAATTGTAAAGGCCTCCTGAAAAAGATAAGATTGAATGGAGTCTTTTTTTTTTAAAGCAATTGGGGTTAAGTAACTTGCTCAAGGTTACATGGCCAGTCATTATTTATGTGTGGGTGGTCATTTTCTGAGGCTGGAACTGATCCTGGGTCCTCCAGGGCCAGCACTCTTAATCACTGTACCACCTAGCTGCCCAAAACATTTTTTTTTTTGCTTTTTGGAGGGCAATTGGGGTTAAATGACTTGCCCAAAGTTACATGGCTGGTAAGTGTGTCAAGTGTCTGAGGCTGGATTTGAACTCAGGTCCTCCTGACTCCAGGGCTAGTGCCCTATTCACTGGGCCACCTAGCCTCCCTGAACTGAGTCTTGAAAGAAACCAAGGGAGCCATGAGGCAGAGATGAGAAGGAAGAACATTCCTTGCATGGGAGACTCTCATGGAAAAGGTATGGGAATCAGAGGATGAAGTGTTGTGTGCAAGCAACAGTAAGAAGGCCAGAACCACCAAATCATAGATTATATGGAGAGGAAGACAGGGAAAAAAGACTTGTAAGGTAAGGTGGGCCCAGCTTGCAAAGGGATTTAAAAGCCAAATGGGATTTTATATTTGATAGTTTTTCTCTTGAGCCAGAAATCTTTCTTGGGCCTTTGGGCCTATAATGACTGTCCGTCATGCATTGCACAGTAGAGGCATGACTCTAGCACTAAAGTCTGAAACTGTGGTTATGAAAAATTTGGCAACAGTTTAAAAGGTTTCTGAATGCAAAACAACCAAAACTTAATTCAAAATCAAGCATGCAATGAATCCAAGGTGTTTCCCATATTGCATCATGAGACTTCACTGTAGTCTTGGTTCTGAATACAAAGCATGTTCACTTTGCATTGTGCATGCTCTCAGGACACAAAAAACCAACAATCATAGCCAAATTTTTAAAATGAGTAGTGAGTAGAAAAAGCTTAAGAAACCCTGGGTCTAGAGAAATATTGTGTTAAAAAGATAAGAGCCCTTTTAGAATAGGAAGTTCAATTTCCAGTTATAGTCCCAACCCTGCCATCTACCCTTGTTACTACTTGACTTTAGGAGAATTATTTCTCTTCTCTGGGGCCTGGTTCTGTTAAATGATGGAGTTAGACTAGGTGCCCCCTGAGGTCCTCTCTACTATAATATTCAATGAATCTAAAAGACAAGCAAATAATCAAATCCAAATAGAGACCAGTTTAAATGTTCACCATGGTTTAGCATTACAACATCCTTTACATGTTTTTCTTATTTGATTCCCATGTCTTAGCAGTTATGATTTCCAGTTTACACATAAAGAAACTAAGCCTGAAAGTAGCTTTATAAACTTGCCTAGTCATACAGCTGGTCAATGGAGGAGCTGGGCCTATCATTCAGGTTCCCCAATAATGATTCTAATACCCTTTCTATCACACCACACTGCCTCTCACACCTTAATAAAGCTACCAGAATATAGTGTTACCATGGGGGAAAAAAAGTCAAAATTCTCAAGATTCCTTCTTGGGCCTTCTATAAACTCATGAGTGGTTTTCAGTTGTTTATTTTGCCTCAGACTTCTTTTTCTGCTCCTGATCCTCCAGTCTCTTCCATTTCCACTTTAGTAGCTTTCTCACCCTGTAGATGCTTCTGTCCCTTAGCCCCCTCTTATGATTGATGAGTCCCTGCTTGGAACGGCCATTCAAGGGACCACTTCAAAGTCACCAGTGCTCAGGTCTCTCCTACTTCTGCTCTTAACTCTGCAGAATTTTGTACTTGTCTCTCTTCCTAGCTTTCCAGTTCCTTTTTCTATGTCATCTTTCCCCATTAGAATATAAGGTCCTTGAGGATAGGGATTCTCTTTTTCATTTATTAAGCATTTATTAATTTATTAATAAATGCTGTGTTTCTATCTACTTACCTATCTTTTCAATAGGATAATAACTTTCCTCTCATATGCCTATCTTTTCATAAAATTATAGGATCCTATACTTAGAACAGACCTTTGTGGCCATCTTGTCCAACCAGTATCTGAGCAAGAATCCCCGATACAACTGAATAAAGTGGCCATTCAGCTTTTTCCTAGAGATCTCTAGTTAAGGGGAACCCATTGCCTCCTGAAGTAATGAGCCACATTTCTAAAGCCTGAAGAATGATTTGAAACCAAAAGGATGCTCAGAGGCCATTTAGTTTAGTCCAACTCTCTCATTTTACAAAGGATAAAACTGAAGCAGAGGGCACTTAACAGAATGTCTCATGTCCTACACAGTAAAGTGGTACAGTTGAACTTGAACATTAATTCCTTTAACACTAGATCTTATTGTCTTTTCTCCTTGACCACATGGCCTATCTTTTAAATAGCTAAAGATTGGGGTGGCTAGGTGGCACAGTGAATAGAGCACCAGTCCTGGAGTCAGGAGGACCCAAGTTCAAATCCAACCTCAGGCACCTAACACTTACTAGCCATGTGATCTTGGGCAAGTCACAACCCCAAATGCCCAGCCTTTCCCCCTCCAAAAAAAAACAAAAAAACAAAAAAATAGCTCAAGATCTGGTAAGGGTCACTGGAATGTTGTTGTTATTGTTGTTCAGTCTTTTTAGTCATGTCTGACTCTTCCCCATTTGAAACCCCATTTGGGGTTTTCTTGATGAAGATATTCAAACAGTTTACCATTTCCTTCTCTAACTCATTTTTACGGATGAAGAACTGAGGCAAACAAGGTTAAGTGACTTGTCCAGGATCACACAGCTAGTAAGTGACTGAGACCACTTTTGAACTCAGGAAGATGAGTCTTCCTGACTTCGGTCCTGGCACTTTATCCATTGTGCCAGCTAGTTGCCCTATGTTGTTGATAAATATGGGCTGGGAGACTAAAACATAGTCATTCAGGCAGTAGTATTGACTAAGTATCCACTCTGTATGACACTGACCAAGTATAAACTCTCTGTGTATATTGTATGTGTATTGGCAGGTAGTTTGGCATAGTGAAAGATGGTCTGGAAAGACTTGGATTTAAATCCTGATCCTAATGCTGATAAGTTTTGTGGCTCCTCATTTATGTCATTTAACCTCTCTAAACCTATTTCTTAATCTGGAAAATGGCAGTAATATTAAATTCTACTACCAACTCACAGAGTTGTTTCAAGAAAAGTGCTTGATAAACTTTAAAGTACTATAGAAATATAAGCTATTATTACCATATTAGAATTAACATGATGGCTACATTACCATTATTATCACAGATTACATTTAGATAGTATTTAAGATTTGTAAAATGTTTTATAGATAGTATTTCATTTAATCTTCTCAATAACTCTGTGAAAGGGATAGTTTTATTGATCAAATTTTGCAGTTGAGAAGACTGAACCTCAAAGAGTTTGGGTGACTTGTCCAAGGTCACACATCTAGTAAATGATTGAAACAGAATTTGAACCCCAACCTTCCTGACACCAAGTCCTAAACTACTTATTACTTAAAGAAAAAGACACAGTCCTTGATTCTTCACAAATTTATAGTATCCCCAAGTCTTAATACCTTTACTAATTAAAAATACTTATAAGTCTACCAAAGTTATAACTAATAATTTTTGACACTCAAGGTTAGCAACATGAAAAGTTACTGCAAGTCAGCTTAATAATTCTTGATATGAAGGTAAAACAACAAATAATTCAAAGAAATTCATTTCAGTAGGAGGGAGAATTAGTTAAGCTACTCACTTCTTTGTTTTTACTTAATTTATATTCTGAACTCAACTATCTCCCCCCACCAAAATCTCATGTATTAAATTTTTACATCCCCTAAATTTCAGTCCCCTGAAGCAAACTCCCAGCTGCCCTTCCAAATTATTATACTGCAAGCTGAACTTTTCACTCATTTCATTCATATTGCAATGAGCTAAAAAGAATGCAACTCAAAGAATGTATAAATGCTCAAATGTTATAGAAAGTCAATAACAAAGGACATAAATATCTTCAAAATATTTCATTTCAGGAACAAAAGTATAACTAACTTCATATTGTAGAAACTCTGAGCACTACATGTTAGAAGTAATAAGGGTGTCTAGTAACAGGTTCATTATAAGGATATAATTCCTATGAAAAAATGAAAATTTACTCTGGTTATTGACTATCCTTCATATATAATTATTATTTTATTCAATTAGTGGTTTGGATTCTGTGCACAATAGATGGTAACAAAGAATTTGCATCAGTCAGTGTCTGGGTGCTTAAGGCGGTTTTTTCTGCCCCCCCCCCCCCTTTAAGGAAAGAACTTGAACTCTATGGTACATTTTTCTTTTTAAAAAATCAAACTCCCTAATTGGAGTCATTGAAATTCTCCAACTGTTCAAAAAAATCAAATATTTTCTTGCCTACTCAAGACCTTTGGGGCAGAAAAAAATCAATAAAATGTAAGACATGACAGATCCGGAGACAGGTATCAGACAAGTTAGTTCCTTCTCTAGAAATCAGTTCTTTTTTCATTCAGTTCACCCAACAAATATTTATTAGGCCCCAGATCATGGAATTTAGAAAGTTGAAACCAGCTAATGAGTGGTTGGAGGAAAGAGAAAAGTATGAAATAGTGGAAAGGAGTGAAAAAGATGGAGTAAGGGGACCCATTTAAGTCTGAGTTCCAGCTCCAATTTTTAATGACATGTGTGACACTGGAGAAGACTCTTTGCCTGTTAGGGTCTCAGTTTCCTTCTCTAATAAAAGGAAAGGTTTAGGCTCAATGATCTCCAAGGTTCTTTCAGATCTCAACCTATGATCCTGACTGTGACATAGCTCTGAATTTAGAACTTTTTAGCAAGACAGTTGTTGATTGAAAGCATTAGGGTTTGGTAGAAAGGTTTTAGTGAATGATGCTACAACCCAGAAAAACTAGACTTAAAAATTCAAGGGTCCCCAAATATTTTGATGTAACAAAGAAGATTGGGAATAATTGGGGGAAACCACAGAGGACCCTAAAGAAAGAAAGAAAGAAAGAAAGAAAGAAAGAAAGAAAGAAAGAAAGAAAGAAAGAAAGAAAGAAAGAAAGAAAGAAAGAAATTGTCATGGTGCTCATCAGGACCAGTGTAACATTTGCTTCTGCCAGAGATAATTGACAATTATTTCTGTATCAAATGTAAATTAATTTCCCTACTGAAGAAGATGAATGGGCTGATATCACCAGGATTAATCCAGAAAGAAGCTCTGGGTATTACAAAAGACTAAGCAAGAGAATAACAAACAACAAACTCAAGGACACAGGTGGTGTTTTCATAACTCTTACCAACTAAAGATTTTAGAGAAGGAAGGAGAAAATGAGAAATGGAAAGTTGGCTAAGAAATGGGGAGTCTGGTAGGTAGCATTTGTTTTAGGATAAAAGGAGAGACAAACTAAAGTGATGTGTCTTAGAAGTATACAGACTGCCAATACAGATAGAGAAAATGGATGGCAAATCTAATTGGCACAGTGGTAGGATGCCTTGGGGTTAGGGAATTTGAACCATACAGACTTCTATTTACAGTTGAACTCCATTAAAAGAAAATCATCTAACAAATCCTTAACTTTCTTTTACTGATAAAGGTTAAACTTTCAGAAAGGAGAGAAGATGAGGTAAACTGTTATTTTGTATTAAAAAAAGGAAAGAGAATGAGAACTATTATTCTGGATAAAAAAGAAGAAATGGTTGGAAAGTTAAACCCATGGGAACTTCAAAATAATGGGATCATGTCATCTTAGATTTCTAGATGAAGAAAGGAACATGAAACACAGTTTGACATAGTCTAGACTTTAGAAGAAGCTAAAAAGAATTCAAAGAAAAGACAGGTGTCATCTGTAAATTTAATAATAATACCATCTATTGTTTCATCCAATCACCAAAAAAAGTGTTAAACTGCACATGGTTGACTAGAGGACTGCTGTACCTCAGGGGCATGATGGAACCCAAGAAGAAGATATTAAAAGAGAAATGATCATATATAGGAGAGTATTCTCTCAAGAACAAAATTCTCATATTACAATCACAAATAATTACAATGAATGTGGAGAGGAAAATGAGAAGCCATTGTCTCCAGAGAGAGCCAGTGGATGAGCTCAAGTTAAAAAGAATATTCAATGCAACAAATATTCATTAAGTGCCCACTACGTGAAGGCACAATTTCTACTGAATTGTCCAGGTAGTTCCTCTGAAGAGTTTTCCTCTTCCCTTCTTGGGCACAGTAGTAGGCTCCTCTTTCAGTATTTTCCACAAACAATTTTTAGTTTAAGCCAGGATGAAGACATTCTCCTGGCCTGTGAGCATCACATCTGGATCTGCCTATGACATGGCGACTGACTCCCAATTACCTCTAGGATCAAATATATATTTCTAATATATAATACATATATGCACATATGCACACATATATGTCTGCATGTATGTATGTATATGTGCATATGTGTATATACTCCTCCATTTGGCATATAAAATCTTGGTTTCATCCTACCTTTCTGTCCTTGTTCTATATCATAACCCTTCATATACATTGGTGCCCAACCAAACCGGCCTTCTTCCTGAAACATAACAGTTGATACTCCATCTTCTCCTCCATATACATGGTACTCCAGATCCTCTTTCCCACAGGGTAGACATGGGACCAATAAAAACTGCTTTGAGAGATAGTGAGTTCTCATTAAGCAAAGCTTTGGGTGATTCCTTGGTAGGGGTTTTGTAGAAAGGATTCATTTTAAGTTAGAAAACACTGGACAAAAGAATAAGAATTCAAAACCATATTTACCAGCTAAACATTTGGGCTAAATCCAACAAGATGAATTTTAATAAGGATAAATTTAAATTCTTAAAATTGGATTTAAAATCTGATGATGCAAAATGACTAATACGGAAGTGTTTTACAAGATTGCACATATAACCTATATCAGATTGCTTACCATTTCAGGGAAGGTGTAGGGGAGGGAGGGAGGGACCTCATTTGGAACTCAAAACTTTTTTTTAAATGTTAAACATTGTTTTTACAGATAATTGGGGAAAATATTATTTTAAATAATTTTTAAAATCAGATAATGAGGAAACTAAGAGTACAGTGGATACAGAGCTGGACCTCAAGTCAGGAAGACCTGAGTTCAGATCCTCCCTCAGACTCTCAGTAGCTGTGTGACCCTGAACAAGTCACTTAACCTCTGTTTGCCTCAGTTTCTTCATTTATATAATGGGGGTAGTAATGGCATTTACCTCTCTGGGTTGTTGTGAGGATAAAATGAAATAACATTTGTAAAGTTCCTTGCAACCTCTAAAGAGCTATATAAAAGCTAGCTATTATTATCATCATGATATCTGAGATATCTTTTGACATTAATATTCTATAATTTGACACCCTGGAAGCTTTCTACAAGGCACTATAAAGGAAACAAAATGGAAAAGACCTTGATCTTCAGCATTTTACCTTGGACTCATAGCCTACACATAAAACAAAGAATTTAGAGATAATTTTTGCCCAATACTCTTATTTTATAGATGAGAAAACTGAGGTTCAAAGATGTGACAGAAATTACAGAATACCGTATAACTAATCAGTGACAGATGTAAGACTAAAGGCCAAGTCCTCTTGATTTCGGGCTACAGATCTTTCCCTTATACCACGTTGCCTCACTATTCCATTAGAAATTAAATGGCAGAACTGTCAGGAAAAAATGTTCCTGCTGTGTTGAACTAAGACAAAGCCTTTGGAGTTCTCATTTATGTTGGATTTTCTGAGAACTGACTCCAAATGCTTTCCCTTTTCCCTTCATTATCATGATGGTTCAGTGATGGACTAATACTGTGCTCACCAAATGTATTGAGGCATAATGATCAAGAGGTATAAGGTTCAAAATATATCTGAGAGTGTGAATGCTGTCTTAATCATTCAAAATATGCTTTTGAGAATGGATAAAGAAGTTTCTGTGAATCACAAATCAATATGGTATGGTTGTCTCACACCTTCCAGGGAAGTAAAAACCTATTAACTTAATGGAACAATAATAATAGCAATAACCACAACAGAAATATTATTTATACAGTGCTTTAAGGTTTGCAAAGACCATTAAAAATATCATCTCCTTTTTATAGTTATAACATCCTAGGGAGGTAGATGTCGTTTATTATCCCTATTTTATAGACTAATAGAGAGGCATAGCCAGAGGTTAGGTGAATTGTCCAGGGTCACATCAGTTAATATTTCTAAGAGGTGGAATGTGAATCCAGTTTCTCTGATTCCAAATTGAACATTCTTTCTACAGTACCTAATCCATTGTATTTCTAGTTAAATTGAAGAGAGAAAATTTAGCTATCAACAAGCAACCCATATCTTTTGAATCTTCAAAATTACCTTAGTTGGACAAAAAAATCATGAGAATCATGAGAAGAAGCCATCACTATGTATTCTTATGAGATTTTAGTAAGTGCTGTGTGTGTGTGTGTGTGTGTGTGTGTGTGTGTGTGTGTGTGTGTGTGTGTGTGGTGGAGTAGAGTCAGGAACTCACATGAAATCTCCACAATTCCCCTCTAAATGACTTTAAAATATCACTCCAATTAAATTCTGGGGGGGGGGGGGGGCACAAAAGGTTGGAGTGAAAAAATTTTCCTTTCCAAGACAACTTAGGAGGTTGACAGGAAAGGTCTACCTTGCCAGGTTGGTGGTCGGGCTGAAATGGTGACAAAACCAGAAGCAGACCCTGGAAGAGGCTGTGATAGCAGCAGTAGATGTGGGGGCTCTCAGCTCACAGATAATATGGGGGTCATACAACTGCTCACAAAGAGATTACAGAGGATCCTTTGCTGGTAATGGACTCAAAACCCTGTTAGATTGCCCATACAAAGTTATAGGTCACAGTTTCAGAAGAGCTAGTATTTGTGGCTTCAGGGGAATAAGGTCCCTTCTTGTGTGAAGACCAGAGCATAGGCCAAAAAAGCAGTGGCTACAACTTTCCTAGATCATACTATCTTTAAAGGACCCAAAACTTACAGAACCCTAGTCCTAACTCTAAAAACAGCAGCATAAAAAACCTGGAACTTGGGATAGCACCTACTCCACCCTTGGAACAAAGCCCAAATAAATGAAAAGTCAAGAAATAGTCTGGAAAATGAGCAAACAGTCAAAAAAGAACCTGACCATAAAAAGTTATTATTGTGACAGGGAAGATCAAGACAAAAACTCAGAAGAAGACAATGATGTCCAAACAACTACAAACAAAACTTCAAAAGGAAAATATGTGAATTGGGCACAAACCCAACAAGAATTTCTGGAAGAGCCCAAAAAGGAATTTAAGAATCAAATAAGAGAGGGAAAATAATGAGTGTGATCCAAGAAAATTATAAAAAGAGAGTCAATAATTTGGTAAAAAAAAAATACTGAAAAAAATAACACCTTAAATACAGAAGTGATCAAATGATGAGAGACACACAAAAATCCATTAAAGAGAAGAATTCCTTAAGTGGCAGAATTTGTCGAATGAAAAAAGGGGTACAAAAGATTACTGAAGAAAATAATTTCTGAAAAATTAGAATTGGGCAAGTGAAAGTTAACTTTATGAGACATCAAGAAACAATAAAACAATGTTAAAAGAATGAAAAACAGAAGAAAATGTGAAGTATCTTATTGGAAAAACAACTGATCTAGAAAATAGCTTATACAGAGGTAAATTAAGAATTATTGGACTACCCAAAAGCTATGATCAAAAAAGAGCTCAGGTATCATATTTCACCATATTATCGAGAAACACTGCCCTAACATCCTAGAAACAAGGAGCAAAATAGACATTAAAAACAATCCACTGATCACCTCCTGTAAGAGATCCCAAAATGAAAACTCTCAGGAATATTATTGCCAAGTTCCAGAACTCCCAGATTAAGGATAAAATATTGCAAGCAGCCAGAAAGAAACAATTAAAATATTATGGAGTTATGGTCAGGATCACACAAGATTTAGTGGCTTCCACATTAAAGGAGTGGAGGGCTTGATATATGATATTTAAGAGGCCAAAAGAGCTAGAATTACAACTAAGAAGAAGCTATCCTGCAAAACTTGGTGTAGCAGCAAAAACCTCAGCATACCCAGGGTGGCTGCCAACACAGGTTCTTAGATCTGCTTTTCTAAAGGAAAGCAACTCAAAATGGGTTAAAAATCTTGCTTTAATCAATCAAACATATCATTTACCTAGTTCTTGGGAAAAAGTCAGCACTCTGAACTTCAGAGTATACAGAGGTTACAAGCAAACAAAAACATTTCAGCAGACAGGCCTCCAACTGTTCAACCATTACATCTATATCTAGTCAGTTACCAGAGAGGGAAGGATCAACATCTGGATTTTTCAAAGCCGGGGGACTCTCAACAGCTGCCTAGAGTCTCATCTGGTCAAATCACACAACACTTCTCAAAGTGAGCCCCAAAATAAAGCCTCCCATCAGGATTTATATAACCTTCTCGGGGTCAGAGAATGTAACAACCCTCTTGACCCACTGCCTAATCACAAAGTATCTCCTGAAAAACAAGCCTCCCACCACAGACTCCAGGGGCACTTAAGCCAATCGAACAGCCTAGGGGCACGGAAGATCTTACATAATACAATCTTAGAAAGATGGCAACAACATAAATTTACATTCCCATCACACTTGGTATAATCCCTCAAAGGGGAAATGGACGTTTAATGACTTTTAAGCATTCTTGATGAAAAAAATAGAGCTGAATAGAAATTTTTACTTTAAAATACAAACCTCAAGAGAGGTATAAAAAGGTAAACACGAAAGAGAAATCGTAAGGGCTTCTATAAGGTTAAACAGTTTGCATTCCTATATAGCAGGATGATATTTGCAATTCTTAAGAACTTTACCATTATTAGGGCAGTTAAAAGGAATATATATAGACAGATGGGATGAAGGTAAGTTGATTATTTGGGGATGATTTTTTAAAAATCAAATTATGGGGTGAGAAAGTGAGAGGCACTGGGAGACAGGAGAAGGGAAAGATAGAATGGGGTAAATCAATCATTTCATGTTAAGCCTAGATTTGTCACTTTACAATTTCTAAATTCCACAACTCCTGGTTTTGTCCTCTGGGGATGAACAGAATAAGTTTAATGTTTCTTCCACACGAGGGCTTTTCAAAATCTTTAATATGGCCATCACATTCTTTCAAATCTTCTCTATTCTAAATACCTCTAGTTCCTCCAATTGATACTTATGTGGCATAATCTCAAGATCCTTTACTGAACAAGTTGTTCTCCAGATGTTTACTAGTTTATATTAGTATATTTACTAAACTATGGTATCCAGAACCAAACATGATATTCTGGATGTGAACTATGACTGAGTCCCATGGTACCATTACCTCATTATTCTTAGAAAGCTATTCCTCCCTTGATGTAGTCA
This sequence comes from Gymnobelideus leadbeateri, assembly GCA_011680675.1. Taxonomy (NCBI): domain Eukaryota; kingdom Metazoa; phylum Chordata; class Mammalia; order Diprotodontia; family Petauridae; genus Gymnobelideus; species Gymnobelideus leadbeateri. The sequence goes on from WOXC01005067.1 coordinate 185,977, forward strand.
GAGATCATATTAGCTTTCTTTGGCTATATTATCATACTCATTCATATTGATCTTGTAGTCCACCAAAACCTCTAGATCCTTTTTTCAGACAAATCATTTTCTAATTTTTCCTCCCCATTTTGTACTTGTGAAGTCATTTTTCTGAACTTTTATATTCCAGACCCTATTCTCCAAACCTTCTATTTTCCAGGCTAAACATCCCTAGATTTTTCCACTAATGTTCACATGACATAATCTCACAGTTCTTCACCATCCCAGGTTGTCCTTCTCTGGATACCTTCCAGCTTATCAAAGTGCTTCCTAAAATGTAGTCCTTAGAAACATATATCCCAGGTGGTCTTGACAGGCAGAGTACAATGAGACTATCATCTCTCTCATTCTAGCCACTATATCTAAACTTGAATTAGCTTTTTTAGCAGTCATATTATCATGATAACTTATATTGATTTTGTAGTCTGCTAAATCTCCTTAATTTTTTTTTCAGACAAACTGCTGTCTAACTATGCCTCCTCCATCTGGTACTCATGAAGCTGATTTTTTGAATCCAATTTTAGGAATTTACATTTATCCCCATTAAAATTTATCTTATTGGATTTAGCCCAAACCTCTAGCCTGTCAAGATGCTTTTGGATTCTCATTCTGTCATCCAGTGTGTTAGCTATCCCTCTCAGCTTTGTTGCATCTGCAAATTTGATGAGCATACCATCTGCGCCTTTACTGAAGTCTCTGATAAAAGTGTTAAAGAACACAGGACTGAGGATATATCCCTAAGCTACTCCTTCAGGGATAGAGGTCCTACCCAACCTGTTTCATTGGACAGATGAGAATAATTTATAATTAGCATGTTGATTTATTTAAATGCATGCTACTTAAGTGGCTTTCTTGAATGGTCTAAATCTTCCTTCCACAAACTGGTCAACACTATTAATTATTTATTGAACACTTTTGCTCATATATGCTTGAGGGAGGAGGGGCACACTTCTTAGACTAGATATAATTATAATGAGAGGGCTTCATCAATGCAAATTAAGAATTTGTGCAGTTATCTTTCAAATATGAGATGCTCAACCCCAATTATCAGCAGAGATGCAAAGGACTGGAAGAGTCACTGTTGGGTAGTTGGTTAACTCCACTAGTCATAGAATGCCAGGCATATAAGGTTAGCCTTCTAGCCAAGATAGTTCCCATATCCAACAGAAAGGGCTCTAGAGTCAGAAGACTTGGGTTTAATTCTTTTCTCAGAATTTCTTACCTGTGTGCCATTGCGCATGCTACTTCAGCTCCACTTGCCTTACTTTCCTAATATTTAAAATGATGGAGAGGACTAGATAGCCCTTTCAGTTCTAAAACTGCAATTTTGACCCTCTTTAAGACTAGTTGCTGATTCCTCTGTATTTCATACAGAGATGAGAGAACCCTCCCTCTCATATTTACCACTTGTTTATCCTGTATATAGCTTGTTTGTACATATTTGTTTGTTATCTCCCCCATTACATTTCGAGCTCCATCAAGACAGGAACTTTCTTTTGCCTTTTTATATTCCCAGCGCTTAGCACTGTCCCTGGCACAGTGGGTGCTTAGGAAATGCTTACTTTAAATGTTACTTTACATGTAAATATTACTTCAAAAGCACTTGGTCCCTAACTCCCATGAACAGATTGCCTTTTTTTTTTAGGCAAGTCACTTAACCAAGGTTTTGTGAGGCTTTATAAATAGTAGCCTTGGGCTAGTTAGTTTGGGAAGTCTAAAAGAGTTTCTGGCCAGTGAGACAAGCTATTTATGTTCCTGAACCTATTCTATGCCCCACCAATTCTTCAATGACCAAAGTTGCCCTGGCAATTCCTTGATTATTTGGATCAGTCAACAACTGACATATTTAAAAAGGAAGAGGGGGTTCTACTTGATGACTGATCATTTTGACTCCAAATTAAAAAAAAAGTTTTCCTGGAGGCTTGGTCTGAAAGTCAAAAGGAAGATTCAGGACCTTAGACAGGGACTGAACTTGATTATTAACAACTCTAATACTTTCTGGACAGTGAGTTAAGATTTGGCTTGCAACCAAGTTGCTCTAATGGAACAACTTATTAAGTGTTGGAAAAGAAAGAAATTAAGGATAAATCCTTGAAAAAAAAAAACTAGCCACATCTCTGCCATTATGAATTAAGTAGAATCTTTGCATTAAAGAGCAGTTTCATACACAGCCTGTCAGCACTTGAGTTGATAGTTCCAGATTGCCTTACCTTAATTATATCATTAGGAATCACACAAAAGAATTCATGCAACCAGTTTGGGTTTGTTCTCCCCAATTGAAGTGAGCTAGGTAAAAGCCACTATTGAGCTAGCTGGTCCTACTTGAGAGATGAGGAAATCATGAGACAAATGCATAGATAGGACCAATAGTAATAGGATTCCTATTCTGCCAACTCTTCTCACTAGGGATTAGGCTGGTCAGAGATCTATTCCCATCAATGGACCTCCAAGTTCTCAATCACTGAGTCCTTCTGTATTCTAGCAACATTTGATATTGGGGCCTCTATTGACTCTTTGGCCTTTGAAATGTTTTAACAGATGGAGTAAGAATTAACCTTGAATATGCCCTATGGCAATAAAGATAAATAATATTTTCTCCAACAAGACAGCCTAGGAAGTCATCAGGGAGATATTTTCACCCTAATCTCTTGTTGCCAGTGAGGTTGGGGTAGAGAGATGGCCAATGATGAATGATCCACAGATTGCTTGGAATATATGGGAGATCACTTTCTACTTGGCTCACCATGCCCAGCACTTGAGAGGTATGGTCCATAGGTTAAGCAGTTATCTTCCATCACCAGTTGAACCAGTGTTGTCCAGAAACTATCAGAATTTCTTAGAGGTGTTCAGTGAACAGGAAATTGAGACTTTGCCACTGAGTCAACTCAATTAAATTAGAGTAAATAGGCTCAGAATTTGTAGGAAATGGGGGCATAGTCAACAAAGTGTGTACTAGAGGCTTTGGTCCTAGTGACATAGTTGTAACACTAAGCAGACCAAGGGCCCATGCCATCCTCACCTATAAAATGAGAGGATTGGACTAATGGATCTCATAAGTAGATATTTTAGCTTGTTGTGTTATATTTTCACAAAATGGCCATCTAAACTTCCATGTCACTCCACAGAAGCACTGGTAGCTCTTCATGAAATTTAACAACTAGGGAACAAATCTGTATAGCAAGTAGAGAGATCATAACATGATCATCATTATTGAATACCACCTTCTACCACAGGAGAATTTATAAGAGCAGTGGTTAGTATATTCCCCAGTTTTCCCAAAGTTGGACCTGAAATAGACATAGAATACAATATATATTTGCCAAGGGAATGAATGGAAAACTGCATTTCACACATGGCTCAGATAATCTGAGTAACTTGAGGATATTTAAATACTGTAGTGCATGTGTCATGACAAGAGTGGATGAAGGATATAACCTAGACCTTGTAATAATAATGGAATTTAAAGATCCCCTTGCATTGGCAAGCTAACAGATATTTAGCACTTAGTTCCAAGTTAATGATTGTGTCAAGTATTAAGACCCAGAACTTGGGAATCCCACATTGGGATGGACTTGTTGACATTAACAGGAAGTGGCAGGACAGGGAGGAGCTAATACCGTATATAAGGAAAAGCCCATGCTGAGAGAGGCGAAAACTTCTGGGATCAATCTTCTGGAGGCTAGACTGCCACTGCTGGAGAGAGAAGAGAACTGGGGACTAAACTGAGAATTGGAAAAGAAATGAGAAATGAGAAGAGAGAAGAATTGGAAGGAAGCATGGCTGTGGTGCCAGTAATTTGTCTGTTTTGATGTTACATTGTCAGATTTGTCTGATGTTAGAAGATGGTGCTGTTGTCACAAAAGCCCTGAGATCTTGCTGCTAGTTCAGTAGCCCTAAAAGAGGATTTTCTTGTTGTATGTTTACAGAAATCCTAGAGGAGGGTTTTGGTGACAATTTCAGAGGTCCTGGGACTATATTGACAATTTGTATTGATTCCTCAGACCTTGTTGTTTGGTCTATGTTAATTTTACAGGCAGAAAGTGAACTGATGAGGATACCAGCAATGTTAATGAATGTTATTGTGGCTTTGTTAAGCTTTGTCTTCCCGGGAACAGATACTGTGAAGGACTTGAGGTGGACCAGACACTGTGAATTTCAGTGTGGAATGGGAACTTTATGAGGAACTGCACAAGAAGCTACACAAAGACCTGAGAACTGTCTGACTTTGAACTCAGGTGACAATGGGATAGATTTGGGCAGGAGCTGAGACTATGGAAGAGGAACCATGGAAGCTGAAAGCCTTCCTCCAGTCAAGATGAAAAGTCTTTGGGTATTTAATGCAAACAGAAGATCATGATTTACTAGGGGTGGAGAACTTTGACCTTTATAATTGGATGACTGAGTTAAAGACTTACTAATTAAGGATGATTGGAAACTCATCTCCAATAAAGAAGAAAGAAGACTTTTTGATTGAAGAGATTAAGGCAATGTAACTTAAGGGTGAAAAACTTTTTACCTCTGTACTTTGTGTCAATTAAGGAGGTTTGCCTTCTTAAGAATGACTGAGTTACTAAATGAATGTACTTTGTTTAAAATTGTGTGACCACTTTGGTGAAAACTATGTGGCCACTTTAGTGATAAGTTGTTAAGCCACAACATTGTGAATGTTGTATTTCAATTTCTGTGAATATTTTGCTTTAATTTCTTACTAAATCAATATTCACTATACTATGTAATCAGAACTTTGAAAGCTGTTGATAGCAGCAGTCCTTTCTCATGCTTGGCTTTACAGACCTGCTAAATCAGGCAGGAGTACATTACCTTTGGCAACATTCTAATCTACTTCCTATATAACATGAAACCCACCCAGCTGATATGAGTCATTCTGGGGGAACCCCATAAGTGCCACTTGCTCCCAAAGTTGGTTAAGGGGTAGTTTGGCCAGGAAGAATTGCAGTTCTTGGGGCAAATTGTGTGCCTCCAAGGGCTGAAGATACAACCCTAGAAGGTGAAAATCATCCTCACATGGGAAGATACAATGACTATTAAGGACACAGACAGATTTATGGAGTGGGTTAGGTACTCTTACAACTTCACAGTTGATTTCTAATCACTACTCATTCCCATCATTGGTTTTCTGAAAATCTTCAAGAATTTCAAGTACCCAACCAGAGCAGAAACAAAATTCCAGAGTTTCAAAAGGTATTTTACCATCACTCCTGTCCCGGCTTACTCCCCATTCCCGATGTTACTTTCTGGTAAAAGGAGACACCTCCAGTGTGGCTATAGGGGCTGTGCTTTCTCAGGTTAAACCTCAAGCTGCCATGTTTTGTCCCTACATGCTCTTCTTTTCTTATAGAATCATAGGCTCTCTGAATTGGAAAAGACTTCAGATGCCTTCTAGTCTGACCAACACCTGAAAAAGAAATCCCTTCTATAACATACCTCAGAAATGGTCTCTGAAGTTTCACCTTGAAGATTGTTAGTGAGGATGAATTTAAAGGGCCATCTCATTTAACCTTTGAATAGCTCTCACTATTAAAGTGCCCTCCATTATATTCCAGATCCTGGTCATAGCAAAGATGGTCTCACCATCAAGATCACATTTAAAAAGCAATCGCACTCTTTCAAAAAAAACCCCACCATGATCTAAATTAACCATCACAATCTTCCTACACCGTAGCCAGCTTGGACACTCCACCAAAAACACATTTGGCACTCCTTTCTTTTTAGCAGATTGGATCTGGATAAACTCTATCTCAGGCAGGCACAACTTTGCACCTTATTGCACTAATCTGAATGAAAGGATTTTAAAGGGGAGCACCAGACCTCTACCCCAACTTCTCAGAAATGATAACTTTAGAATCAGAAATTAGAGAATTCAACCATGCCACAAGTAGCAGTTCCACTTAATTATCTCCCTGAGGGAAAACCCCACCATTCCAATGAGATCTTCTCTGACATATACAATGTAAACCTTGACCTCAAGGTGCTTATAATCAAATGGAGATAGGAAGGAAGACATGAATACAATGATGATATAAGTCATGTGGATAAGTGGAAATACTGCAATCATCACAGGTGATAGATGGTGCCAAGCCATGTTATGACCTGGGATATTCAGACATACACACACATATAGGATGTATGGATGTATGTATGCATGCATGCATGTATGTATGTATGTATGTATGCACATCTGTGTATATGTGTGTATGCACTCAAATAATATATAGGCATAATACAGGATAAAGACTACTTCAGCCCCTCCCTATTGTAGTATGACCCTGGTCCTCAGTAGCCTTGAACTCCCATTATAGACCACCCCAAGATTGGGATGGTAGACATTGTGTCCCCTGCACCAGTGTCTCAGCCAACCCAGCATTAGCACAGCCACTATTTAAGAAGTATTCTGGCTTCATGACCTCCTTTCTTTCTGACCACAAGCCACCACTCATTTCTCCTTTTTGATTTAATTTCCATTCTCTGCATCTTTCCACTGTCTAACATACTCAGGCCAATGATGAGATGGAGTATAGTCACTGTCCATTGGTATGGTACCTCCATCACTTTATAAATCGTCATCATGATATATAGATACAGATATATAGTACCTAACAATGACTTCTCTTTGCTTGTGAACTATTTACTTCTATAATCCCTGCTCCCTTTGTTTTCTGATGTCATCTGTCTGTTTATCCATTTAGCCTATTGGAGGTGGCTAGGTGGTACAATGGGCAGAGCCCTGGATCTGGAGTTAGGAATATCTGAATTAAAGTATTACCTCAGATACGACTTATATGACACTGAGAAAGTCAGCCTCTGTGTGCCTCAGTTTCCTCATCTGTAAAATGGAGAATATAATAATATTTATCTCCCAGAATCACTGGGAGGATCAAGCAAAATAATATTTTAAAAATTCTTTGCAGCATTTAAAGTTCTATGTAAATGCTAGCAGGCATCCCTTCTCTCCCCGACACTGCTACTGCCCTGGCAGAGGACCCAAAGGACTGCTGCAATAGCCTGTTCTTTGGTCTCCCTGCTCCAAGTTTCTCTGCATTACAATCACTTCTTCATTCAATTGTCTAAGTGATCTTTCTAAAGTTCATATATAACCATGTCATCCTCCTCCTAAATAGACTCCAGTGGTTCCCTGTGACCTCCAGGATCAAATATGAAATCTTCTGTTTGACATTCAAAGTCCTTCACAACTTGCCTCAATCTACCTTTTCAATCTTCTTAGATCTTACACACACACACACACACACACACACACACACACACACACACATTCACTCACACATATACACACTACAATCTTATGACACTGGCCTCTTTGCTGTTTCATAAACAAAATATTCCATCTCTAGACTGGCCCATTTTCTCTAGCTATCTCCCTTGTCTGATCATCTTCCTCCTCATGTTCATCTGGCTTTCCTGGCTTCCTTGAAGTCCCAGCTAAAATCTCACCTCCTACAGGAAGCCTTTCCCAGTCTCCCTTCATTCTAGTACCTTCCTTCTGTTGGTTTTCTTGAATTTATCCTGCATATATCTTGTTTGCACATTATTGTCTGAATATCATCTTCCCTATTAGACTGTGAGTTCCTTGAGAGTGGGGAAAATTTCTTGCCTTCCTTTATATTATTAGAGCTTAACACAGTGCCTGGAATACATTAGGCACTTAATAAAATGACTTGCCAGAAGTACTACTAGCACTATGTGCCCTGTGCACATGGCATTGTGTTAAATATTGAAGACGCAAAAACATAAAAGACAAAGACCCTGCCCTCAAACAGCTTCTAATCTAAAGTGGTGTCTAAAGGGAGAAAATTGCATGAATAACCATGATAGAAAAGAGAACATAATAGCAAAGGAAAGATTTGGACAAAGTGTAAGAGAAATCTTTCACTGTGGACCAGAGGGAATCAATCAGGGGGGCTTCCTGAAATGGGTGGTGCCTGAAATAGGGCTTGAAGAAAGTAAAGAACTACACCAGACAGAAGTATCCATTCCAGGTAGGGGGAAAGGGTAATGGGTGAGAGTAAAGGCATACAGATAGAAGAGAAGCAGTGATAATGGCGGGGGGGGGGGGGGGGGGAGAAGGCAAGAAGGAGTTTAGAGATAGCTAGCTAATGTGCTAAGCAGATTTCTCACCCCCTTGTCCTGCCCACCATTTTTCCTCCCTCCCTTGAGTACAAAGTTCATCTTCACAAACATACAGGAAGCTGCTCTCCTTGTCAGCCCATCTGGCACTTACCCTGGCTCAAGTCCCTGGGCTGTTGGGGCTCTGAAATCTTAATACCTTTTTCAGACTGACTTCAGGAGCCCTGGGATATGTATTCTGGAGCACTATATAATCACACCCACTGCTACAACTGCCAATCCTCTGACTGGCAATGACTTGGGCAGTATGTCAAATGACTCTCAGAAACAGATGAGAAGCAAGGGACAAAAGGCCACTCAGGACAAATGGGAGAACACCAGGGACAGGGCCAGCATGCTGCCTAGACCAAAGAGCAGTCATCTATCTGGCATGGCTTGAGAAATGCCATAAAATCCTACCTGCCTACCACAATCTTGTTCCTGTGACACTGGAAATTCCCACAATTTAAATCACTTCTTCAGGTTAAGACATCTCCTTGGTAACCCTCAGTTAAAATATCAGGAAGGGGAAGGGTTAATCATTAACCCCATATTATCCATTTTTCCATTTGTAGGGAAAGGGGGACAGAAGGATTAAAAGGGAAAGTTTTGATAAAAAGAAGGCAGGAATATGCAAAAATACTGGAGGCAGTTTCAAGTAGAAGACAGAACAGTAAAGCTAGGAAGTAACACAAAGGCATCAAGCACCAGAATGAAGGAGGTTGGAGGTAGGGCAGGTGAGCCAACAGCAAATGATGTGTAGGAATTTCCAGTATCATCCTAGAGTATATTGTAGTTATTGACATCAGGTACCCCTTCTCTAGGAATGGTGAATTGTGAGTAATATTAAATGATCAGGTTCAGATAAGCAACTGGACTTGGCCATGTTGTATCTTAATCCTCCAATTCTATCGCACTCAAGAGGGCTACAAATCAATTCAATGAAATAAAAAAATGAACAAAGCAAATCACAACCAAACCAGACAAGAATAAAATTATCAGAAACTACTGTGTAGTCATATACTCACAAAACTGACCACACAGAAAAAATAGAGGTATGCTTTCAAAAACATAAAATGCCCAAATTAACAGAACTCTTGGGCTACTAGTTGCAGTGGATAGAGTGCTGGATTTGAAATCAGGAAGATTCATCTTCTGGGTTAAAATCTAGCCTTAGACACTAGCTGTGTGACCCTGGGCAAGTCACTTAACCCTGTTTGCCTCAGTGTGCTCACCTGAAAAGTGAGCTGAGAAGGAAAAACAAACCACTCCAGTATCTTTGCCAAGAAAACCCCAAAAGGGGTCATGAAGAGTTAGATACAACTGAAAAATCAGAAAAACAACTGAACAACAAAACTCCAAATGGAGATCTTAAGTAATTCAGTCTCAGAAAAAGAAATAGAAAGAGGCTTATAAAAAAAAAAAAAACTGCTAAAGGAGACTGGAAGGGTGGGAAACTTTCTGGTCCTGATGGATTTACAGGATAATGTTATCAAACACTCAAAGAACACTTAGTACAGATATTACACAAATTATTCTCCTAAACTGATTAAGAAAGCATCTTACTAACTCCTCTTATGAGACAATTCCTAATACCTAATCCCTAAATCCTAATACCTAAACCAAGAAAGGATACAACAAAAAAAGATAATTACAAACCAACATAATTAGTGAATATTGCTTCAAAAATTTTAAATAAAATCATAACCAAAAAATCATAGCAATATATCCAATTTTTTTTCATTTTGACCAATTTGAATTTATACCAGGGATGGGAGGATGATGTCTCCAGATTAGGAAACAAATCAACATAATAAATTATAGTAAGAAAAATTTAAAACCCTATCATTTTAATAGATACAGGGAAAATGTTAAGTATATTGCTCACTTATGTTAAAGCATCATTTGCAAGGGGAAAAAATTTTTTCCCAGTAAATACAAGATGTTGAGTCTCCCTGATATTATTTTGACTAGTTATAGAAATGTGAGCAATACTAATAAGATAAGGAAAAGAAATTGAAAGGTTAAAGATAAGCAAAAAGGAAATTAAACTATCCCTATCTGCTAATGACATAATTGTTTACTTAGAAAATCCTAAGGAATCAGCAAAGAAACTAAGACATAAACTTCAGCAAAGTTGAAACCTACAAATAAACCCAAGAAAATCAACTGCATTTCTATATAATAATTATAACAACAAAATCTAGGTGACACAGTGTATAGAGTTCTGGGCCTGGAATCAGGAAAGCCTAAATTCAAACCCAGACTCAGACACTTAACTAACTGTGTGACTGGGCAAGTCATTTAACCTATATCTACCTGTTTTCTCATTTGTAAAATGGGAATAATAATAGCACCTACCTTGCAGGGTTGTTGTGAGGGTAAAATAAGATAACATTTGTAAAGTTTTTAGCAAAGTGCCTATTTTGTGTCAGGCACTTTGCTAAAAACTTTACAAATGTTATGCTTAATAAATGTTTGTTCCCTCCCATCTTCCCCCAAAGTGTCAATAATGGAAAGGGAAATTCATCCTAAATAACTATAAAATGCATAAAATATTTGAGGGTTGAGCTGCCAAAACACACTCAACATTTTAACAGATTCAATTACAAAATAAGAAAAAAAAATTAAAAGCTGGAAAAATATTTAATGCTCATAACAGGACTATTCTAATATATAATAAATATGCCAATATATTATATGTAATACTATGTATTATAATAATGTCACATATATGCCAATATAATAAAAATGGCAATACTACCAAAGTTAATTTATAGATTTAATGTTATGTCAATCAAACTATCAAAGGTTTACTATAAGTAGATAAAATAATAAAATTCATTTGGAGGAACAAAAAGTCTAAAATATCAAGGAAAATAATGAGAAAAGATAGGAATCAAAGAGGAGTAGCACTTTCAGACCTACTAAAGCCTCCTGATTCTGACAGATTTACATCCCCAGTGCTGAACATTGCCAGGAACATCATAGGCACTTAATAAATGTAGTTGGTGAACATTGCTTCCCAGGAAGAATAACTAATCTCCAGCTTTTCTATACCCAGGCAGTCAGAAAACCAGAGATTTGGAGTATTGGAAAATGACACAGTATCCAGGAAATCCACACTATAACAGACCCAGCAAGTGTAACCTGTAACCAGCTCAATCTCTACTTAAGGACCTCCAAGGGGGTGGGGAATCCACTCAAAAATATAAGAGTTGGAAGGGACTTTAGTGATCATAGAATCATTGATTTAGAGACAGAAAAAACTTAAAGGTCATAGGGTGTATCCCTGTTGTTTACAGATGAGGAAACTGAGGCAAGCAGGGTTAAGTGACTTGCTCAGGGTCACACAGATAGTAAGTGTCTAAGCATCCAGTCCTTCTTGACTGAAGGACTAGAATTTTATCAGCTTTTTCATGCAACTTCATAATCCCTTCATTTAAAAACCAAGGTAACAAAATCTCAATAAAGTCATTTCTCCAAGATCACAGGACAAGTGACAGAACAGACTAGCTCCCCAGGAGTTCCCCATCCAGAGCACAATGCTCACTGGGGGTGGCATTCTTAAAGGCCCAGCCTGTGTTTGAGGGTTTCCAGTTTTTCAAAGCACAAAGCACCTCTCCTCTGTCTGCACTTGCCTAAAGCAGCCTAGACTGGGGATTGGGCACAGGGGGAGGGGCGGTGCTGTACCCTTCAGTGTTTGCAATGAGGTTCCTATGTGTTAAGAGCAATGATGAATGAGCTTTGAGACAATCACTTGAGCCCCAATCCATTAGCTGCCTGGTTTCTAAGTCCCCCAGCACCTGGCTGTCTGGTTCCATTAGAGGAAACCAGACTGAAGCCTGCTCTTTGGAGCTGTGGGCTCGTCACAACAGCTCAGCTCTGCCTCAGCAGTCACGACGGCTGCTTTGGGGTACAGCCTAAGTGCTGAGGGAAAGGCTTCCCCTAGTCCCCAAAGCCTATAAGAGAACCATGTGCTTCAGGGACAGCTCTGGGCTGGCAATAAATCCTCATCAAACTCTATTTCTGCAGCCCCCTTTTTATCTCAAAGAATCCCAGAGGAACATGTGCAGAGTCTAAGACTGAACCAAGATTATATAGTGAAAGAATCCTGGACCAGAAGACAGAAAGTCCTGAGTTAGAAGGACAGCTCCAACACTTACTAGTTGAGTGACCCTAGGTAAATTACTTCATCTCTCTGAACCTCAGTTTCCTCATATGTAAAATGGGATGATAATCCTTCTACCCATGACCCTGTGTTGTGGCAAGAATTAGATGAGCTCACATATATGAAAGCACTTTGTAACCTTAAAGCATCATGTTAATATGAGTGGTTATCAAAGGATACTTAGATGACCTCATTGGCGTGGGCATGTCCCATAGTAGTTGTATGACCCTAGGGAAGTCACCTAACCTTCCAAAGTTTTAAGGAAACTTCCAAAGTCTATAAGATGCAGTAAAGATGCCAGCCTGCATTGGTACAAGGAATTGGGAGTTTACTCATGAAATCACAGGTCCAGGACCTATGTTATAATGTCCATGTACATGTGTGCATATGTATGTGCACATATATACATGTAGACATATTATGTACATGCATTTATAAATGTATGTGTTTGTGTGTGTGTGTATATGTATTTACAAAATAAATACAGGACTTGGGGGGGAATGAGGATCAAAGGGAAGGCATTAGCATCTTCCTCTTCATCTCCACATCTTAGCTTTCCTGGCTTCCTTCAAGTCTCATCTAAAGCCCCACTTTCCATAAGAAGCTTTTCCCAATCCTCAATCTCAGTGTCTTCCCTCTTAAACTACCTCCAATTTATCCTTACATGTATTAATTGTATATGGTTGTTTGAATGTTGTCTAGTGAGTGAGAACTGTGAGTTCCTTGAGAACAAGGACAATCTTTTGTCTTCCTCTGTATCTTCAGCACTTAGCACAGTGCCTGGCACATAGTATGGATTAAATAAATGTTAGTTGGTTGACTAGCATGTAGAGAATTAGAAAAGATTCGATGGAGAAGTCAGTAATTGATTAAACTTTTGAAAGGAACAAGAGATTCTATGAGGGGGAGTCGAAAAGGGTGCTTATTCCAGGCACTGGGGACAACCAAGGAGAAGATGAAGTGTTGTGCAAGAAGACCTAGTCTGTAGACTATATGAGTGGCAGACTTGACATGCTAAAACAGAAGAGTACAAATTTTGCCCTTGAATTAATGTGAGCCATTGAAGGTTTTTGAGTAGAGAAGTAACCGGGTCATACTTGAATTTTAAGAAAATTACTTTGACAGGTATGTGGAAAATGGGTTGGAGTAGGGAATGGCAGGATTTCTTTTCCATGAGATCATTCTGCCTCTTATACACTGCAGGTATAATTTCTTCAAAAGAGTGATGATAATGGAACCATCTATGTCCTTTGACATCTTAACAACATTGTTCATTTCTGAATCCTTATAGAGTATGAAAATGTAGTGATTACGTGGGACAGAAAATTAGCAAATGGTACTGGTAACATGTATGAATATAAAATTTTTACTTTAGGAAGTCCTGTATAACCAGACTTATCTATCTTTCAAATCATGTTGTAACCAACAATAAGGAAATTATCATAAAGATTAATTAACACAGCTTACCTTCAAGTCACCTTTCTTGGTGTTTGAATGATTCCCTAAGAGAAAATTCAAACTTATGTTGCACATATTGGTCTGACCTAAAATTCTAGATCTATGAGAAGGACTTTGCAAACAATAGTCCAATTTATATGATGTTTAGAGCACTGGCCCTGGAGTCAGTAAGACCTGAGTTCAAGTTCAGCCTCAGACACTTGACAGTCACTTTGTCACCTGGGGCAAGTTATTTAATCCCAATTCTCTCTCTCCCTCCCTCTCTCTCTCTCTCTCTCTCTCTCTCTCTCTCTCTCTCTCTCTCTTTCTCTTCTCTCTCTTTTATACACATATATACATATGTATGTATATTATATATGTGTGTATGTGTGTATTATATGGTACATGTATACATATACATATGTGTATATTATATGTTACATATATACACACATATATATGTGATAAAAAAGAATTGTTTTAAATGAGCATTACTGTATATTACTGTGCATATGGTATTGTAAACTTGTGAGCATTACCACTAGGTATTTGCCTATATAGGAAAATGTAAAAGTAGTGAAGCCTTGAAACAGTAGGGAAATAATGAGAAGCTTGGTACTCAAAGCCTAACTGATACAAAATATGACAAATACCTGTGAGTGTAATGTGGCTTCCAATAAAATCAGATGGAATTGCTTTTCAGTAAGATATTTAGAGTTCCATGTTGCATATCTCAACTCTGAAATTGTTAACCATTAAATGAGGATTTCATGTCTTACCTAAGGTCATGGGCCTAGTTGATGAATCTTCTTGCATTCCTTGGTGCTTGTGGACAAATTAGCTATTCACAAAGAGCTAAGGCAAGACAATTGTGACCCTGGACCCCATCTTCCATTGTTTCTCAAGAGCTTTGGTTCCTGATTCCAGTAGACTGTGCTAACAGGTGTCAATGCAATAAGAGGTTCTGGTAAGACTACTAAGAGGTGTAATAAAAGAAAGGGAAGACACTGGAATCTCTCAATATATAAAGAGATATCATCACAAAATTATGTGACAGGAAGAGAAAATGAACTAGTCACATGGCAAGAGTGATAGACGACAACTGGATAGCCAGTACTGCTGCTCCCATTTTGATGTTGGGAGCAATTGAGGAAGGCTTTCTGCAGGTTAGGTGGACCCTCCTGTGGCAAACCTTTGGGAGAACATGGACATGCTTCCCATAGGATGGTCAAATGTGAATCATTTGTGGTTTGCATCATTGAAAGAAACTCTCATACTTAGGAAGTAATAACAATTCGATCATATTCCTGGAAATTTTAGCTTAAAAGTTAAATGCTCTGTTTCTTTTTTCTCATCAATTGCACTAGGCTATAAGATCCTTGAGGGCAAGGAATAGTTTCTTCCTTCATATCCATAGCACTTAACCACAGTACTTGGTGTAGTAGGCCCAAGTAAATGCTATATTGAAACTTGATGGGAAAGCCTTGAATAATAAGAGAAAGCAAGGGTTTGAGGAGTTGGATTAGAGGTAAATTGCCAGGTTTATGTAAAGTGATAGTGTTTTATACATGAGGATTTAAGTGAAGATATAAGAGACATGAGAGTGAGAACTGGTTATGTTTATGTCAATCTGTTTGTCTAAATTAGAATTTAGAGATTTATATGCCCTTAAATGGCAATTGTGGCTCAACAATTTTTTACCTTCTTTCTCTATATATTAAATATTAGTAAAGTGGGGCGGCTAGGTGGTGCAGTGAGTAAGGCGTCGGCCCTGGAGTCAGAAGGACCTGAGTTCGGATTCGGCCTCAGACACTTAACACACAAACAAAAACCTAGCTGTGTGACCTTGGGCAAGTTCCTTAACCCCAATTGCCCTCCAAAAAGCAAAAAAAAAAAAAAAAGTTAAATTAAATTAAAAAAATAAATATTAGTAAAATTACCTTCTTTGTGTAAGTGAATTAGGAGGAAATATGGAAACATTTAGGGCAGATTATTCTAGGAATGGTGCTAGTGGTCAAGAGAAGGTAAAAGGTGCTACATCCACCAACATCACTGGGATGCTGGAAGTGAGATGAAGTAAGAACAAAGAATATTCAGGAGAGATCAAGTCTGGCTCATCTCCTATTGGGACTGAGTTTTTCAGGGCTCTTTTTAAGTAACCCTCTTTTAAACCAAATAGTCTCTCAAATTTGGGAGGACTACTCCCATCCTCAGGGAAATAGACTTATAGAGGACACAAGGAAAATAGACAGGTAGGAATCATATAAACAGTGAGGAAATCCATAGAGAAATCTCAAAACCTACCTGAGAACTAGCTGGACCAACCATGTTGACACCTGGAGAGGTAGCCAGGGATAAGGAGTGAGGTCCTATGGCTGATGTAATAACTCGGTATGAAGAGCCCAAAGCATTCAAAGGAGACCCAACAGCACTCAGTGGGGAGGCAAGTGTCCTGGGAACACTGACTGGGGCCTCAATGTAGTTGGAGTGGCTGTCTGTGGATTTTCCTGTGGTCAGGGCTGGTGACGGGCTCATAGATGTAGAGTTAGTGTGACTGAGAGAACCTGAAAGTAAAAGAATAGTGTTAGCAATGAAAGGTCATGAAAAGTAAAGTGTGACTGGGAGAACCTAACAGTACTAGAATGGTCTCAACAAATAGTCATAATAATAAGAGATCATGGAGAAGTATAGATAAGCTGCCTACTAAAGCAAATTAAAAAGACTGACTAATAATACCTCATTGGATCACTTGTTCATTCAACAATTATAAGTTGAGCACCTGCCATGTTCCAGGAGGCTAGAGCAGCATTAAACAAAGACTTATATAGTCTTTTCCTCATTTTTACCGATGACAAAATTGAGACACAGAGAACATGGTTTACCTATTAGTCACAGAGCAAGGATGTGGGAGGATGAAGACCTGAATCTAGGTTTTTCTCTCCAAATCCAATGTTCTTTTCACTATACCACACTGCCTATATTGTTTCTCTCTCAAAGTTAAAGTTAAATGAAGTGGCTTTCAACTTCAGTATTGTCTTCAACTGGTTTATTTTCCTTGAAGGCAGTACTCCCTTGAAAAGAATCAGACATCCTCACCCCTAAATTAAAGGCACCAAGAATTGTAAAGAAACAAATTGTCATTGATTTATTCCCAAAATACATGGTACATTGAGAAGAGTAACATACATCTTGGGGATAAATCAATGATGAAATTTTTGTATCTTTTCGCACCATTAATTCAGGAATGAGGAGGCATTAATTTTAAGAGAATACTTCCCTCAAGGAAAATAACATCAATTGAAGGAAATACTGAAGTTGAAAGAAATATATATTCAGATAGATAGATAGATACACACAATACATACATATATATATATATATATCAAAAGTTTATTCATTATTTTTCGTTCATTCACTGTATTTCAATATCATTGGTTTCCTTTGTAATTCTATATATCTTTTATACACATTTAAAAATAGTAACCAGAGAAAGGATTCATAGATTTTTTTAAGACTACCAAAGGGGTCCATGACACAAGAAAGGTTAAGAACCTCTGAAATATAGTGTAAAAGAGATGACAGATAGATTATAGATACGATAGATAGATATGCAAAAGAGAGGAACACAAGGTTATAAGACAACTCCAAAGGACTTGTGATGGAAAAAGCAATCCGCATCCAGAGAAAGAACTACAGAGTCTGAACGCAGATTGAAGCAAACTACTTGCTCTCTCTCCTTGTGTTTTGTTTGATTTTGCCCCTTCTTTCTCATTGTTTACTCCATTGGTTATAACCCTTCTTTGCAACTTGACTAATGTTTAATGTGAAGGTATTTGTAGAACATATGTTTGATTGCATGCCACAATGGGGGTTAGAGGAAGGAGAGGGAATGGGGGAAATTGGGAACTCAAGGGATTGTGAAACTGAATGTTGTAAACTAAAAGCAAATAAATATTTTTTTTAAAAGAGAGAGAAATCAATTGATATGATATGATGAGAGAGGTATAGCTATAGATAGATATAGATAGTCATTATCCACCATTATCAACACAGAGCATGTCCTTTTCTCTCTTTCTCCTTTTATCATACATGAAAGAAAGCTATAGGCAAAGTTCCTCCTAGGTGATAAGGAGTGCTAAAATGAAAAACTGAGACCATCTCATTAATTAGTTCGAATAGCCAGAAAACAGTAAACAGAGGATCTTTTATTTGAAACACACAGAAACCAGAGAACTCCAAGAACCAGTAGTTTTTGACCCCAAAGCTGGCTAGAAGTTTCAAAGTCATGGACAAGAATGGAAAGAATGTCACTCCAAGTTAGAAAGAGTCTAAAACAAAATCACTAATTAAGATTAGAGTTGTAATGAATAATCAACAAGCATTACTGATAAAGGCACCAAGCTGTACCTGGGTATTTTTTTTTCAAAAGCTTTTTCCTTCTTTGGAAATATCACTTTTACAATTTGTTTAAATTCAGTTTATTTAATAAAGAGGTTTTAAAAAATAAGAAGGAAAACGGTCTTTACTTCTACTTCAGATAAAACAACTATTACATGAATTTTATTCTTCCCTAAATGCAAGAGATGCACTCAAGAGGGAGAAAAACCCAGTGATTTCAAGATTGCTGGAATAGCAACCTTGGACTTCTAAAGTGATGACAATTCCTCTGTTTGCAGGTAGAAGGCTGCCAGGACTCAAGATAGCTATGTAGTTAGAGAAACTGTTCTTTATTGTGGCAGTTTCCTTTTTAAAAATCTACCCTTGTCATTGGTTTCTAGGCAGAAGATTGGGGTTTGTCCAGGAGCACAATGAAAGCAAGCTGTCCCCAAATGGAAGCTATAGAAAGGAAAGTGGATGATCTGCTCTCCTTCTGTCCTCTAGATTCCTGGAAAACTGAAAACTTCCATCAATGCTTCCTTTGGAGGAAAAAAATTGCAGATTAACAAGTAAAGCCACCTTCTATATTCTTGCCTTCCAGTGACCTCAGTAATATGAGGGAAATTACTTTGCACAGCATTAAATTAAGGCGTTGAGTCACTTTGGTCAGAGGGATAGAAGTGCACTTGTGAGACCTCTAGTAGGGAAGATAATCTACACAGGATTCATAAAAGACCAGAGATGGGAGGAAATGGAAGACATGCTCTAGGATAAATCATTCATTTTACAGGTGAGAAAAACAGGGTCTACAGAGTTGAAGTGACTTGCCCAAGAATTCTCAGAACCAGACAAGGCCTTCAGGCCCCTCAATTCGAAGTGATTGCTTTTTTTTCACTCCAGCATACTGATTCAGGATGAAACACACACACACACACACACACACACACACACACACACACACACATCCCTAACAAAAGCACCAGGTTTTCTAACTTCCAATAGAATGCTGATCTATTAGGTTGCCCTTCATCAGACCTGTGTACATTTAATACTACAAGGATCTGCATTTAAACCTATTGTAAATATGTCCTCAAAGCTCTGGATTGATCAGGACCAAGGATGATCCCTGTACATGAAGTTAATTTAGAAGTGGATGGCTCAGGGTCATTATTCTGCCTAGATAAGGATCTAGAGAAGTCTCACATCTTGGGGAAATGGTCTACCAAGATACAACATGTTCTAGGGGCTAGCATGCTGAACTTGGTAACTGGAAAACCTAGATTCAAATCCTACCTCAGAGACTTACAAGCTGGGTTACCTTGGGTTTAACTTAAACTCCCTGAGTTCCAGGTTCTTCATCTGTAAAATGGCACCTACCTCACAGGACTGTAACTTTAGGCATCACTTCACCTCTATTTGCCTCAGTTTCCTCATCTGTAAAGTGGATATAGTAATGCCATCTAAAAATTACAAGAATCAAACGAGATAATAATTACAAAACAATTAGCACAGTGTCTGGCACATAATAAGTACTATATAAATGTTAGCTGTTATTTTTATTAGGATCAAATGAAATAAAGTATATAAAATGCCTTTAATACTTTAGCATACTGTTTAACTTTGAGTTCTCTTTATTACATCCTCTGTACTCCAGAGTATTTAGACAATTCCAAGCAGAGAAAACCCTAAATGGGGGCACAGAGAGTTGAACATGACTGAAATGACTCAACAACAAAAAGATGACAGTGTATAGAGCACTGGACCTGGAATCACAGAGACTCTTCTTCCTGAGTTCAAATCTGACCTCAGACACTTACTAGCTGTAAGTACCTGAGCAAATCACTTAACCTTGTTTGCCTCAGTTTCCTCATCAGTAAAGTGAGCCCAAGGAGGAAATGGCAAACCACTCCAGTATCTTTGCCAAGCAAACCCCAAACGGGGTCACAAAAGATCGGACATTACTAAAAATGACCGAACAGCAACAACATATCAATATTAGGTATATAACCCAGTGGTTAAAAAAAAAAAGACATTCTATTTGTACAAAAATATTCATAGCAGAACTTTTATTGTAGCAAAGAACTAGAAAAAAGAGATGTCCATTTTATTGGGGACTGGGCAAACAAATTGTGGTGCATAAATTCACCTCTTCTAGTCTCTTTCCTGAGCACCAGTCTTACGTCATCAAATGCCTTTTAGACATCTTGAACTCTCTGTACCACATACATCTCAAACTCAACATGTCTAAAACAGAATATATTTCCCCAAACCCTTTTAAACTTTACACATCCAATCTATTATCAAATCTGGTTTTTACTTCACAGTATCTCTTGTCTATGTCCTCTTACCTCTATTCACGTAGCCAACACCCTAGCTTCAAGACCTTATCACCTTTCATCTGGGCCATCATAATACCCTTCTTAGTCCTGCTTCCACTTTTTCTCCATTCGGATCCATCTTCAGACCCATCTTCCATTCAGATACCAAAGTGATTTTTCTAAAGTGCGACCATGCTCCCCTTCTTGTCCTACTCAATAAACTCCAAGTTTATTGAAGTTACCTCCAATATCACTTATACATAGAGAATATCCCCCAAAGTCTCAGTGTAATTTAAAGCTATTAAAACTTAAAAGACTTTTGTAAAACAATTAAAATTTTAAATGGCACTAGGGCTTTGTAGACACCCTGAACTATGAGCAAGAGTTGGTATAGTGGTTATTTTTGTTGAACTTCTTTGGTTATTTTTTATTATTTTTGTAATAGGTAGAAAGCTACCAGATAGCTATGTATTTTTTTTATTCTTTTTTTATTATTCTTTGTAACAAGGAATAGTTTGCTAGATGAGGGGGTGGGAGGATTTATTAAGAAATTTAAATGGTATAAAAATATAATTTAAAAAAATGTATAGTAGTCTCTAGGTCAAAATTCAGCTGATACAGAAAAAGAGACCAGTGGCCAAAAATGCAGGCAGCAAAGAAAAAGAAGAAAAAAATCAGATAATCTTCAGAACAAGTTCCAGATTGGAAATAACTTTACTTTAGCCTTCTCAGAAGACTTGGTAGCCCATGATATTTAGAGAGGTCAACCTGACCTCAGTCTGTTACTCAGATAACAAAATATGCGAATTTCCTGGAACATAAGTGAGGAGGAGAACAGTGAGGTCTTTGCCAGAAATTCATCCATGCCCTCCCCACCCACCCCACCCATTTCCAACCAACACTGTCTGAAAGCTTTTCTTCTAAGTTTTGGGACTTTTGAAATCCAATCCAATAAACATTAAGTGCCTACTACATTCCAGGCACTGTGCTAAGAACTGGGGGCACAATTAATTTTTTAAAAAACACCTCTTCCTGACTTCAAGAAGTTTACCATCTAAAGGGGGAGATAAAACAGAAAGGGAGGGAAGAAAGTGGAGGAGGGGAGACACTGGGGGTATCTTATTCTGTGGAGTTGAAACCAGGCAAAGTGGAAGGAGTTGGGAATCCAGTTTCTGCCCTCTATAAAGGAAAGCATAGAGAGGGTAGTATTCTAATCTCTGGCCCTCTGAACAGACAGGAGAGGAGACTGAGGGGGGTGGTGGTATCAATCAAAACTTGAGGTAATAGCATTTTAGTGAGTTTTGAAGTGATAAGCTTATCCTGGGAGGGGCATCTTGCTTTTTGAAGTTGAAACTAGGCAGAGTAGCAGATGCAAAGTGGAATGGATATTCTGAAAACAACCACAAGTGCCATGATCCTTCTCTGCTGCCTTTGCTTTTTCCAAATAGATCATAGGTCTCCTCTCTGCTTATAATATAATATGATATAATTAACAATATCTAGGCTATATCAAGTGAACCCATTCATCCTAGTGAATAATAGAAGAAAGGGACTGGGGGAGAGGGTGGCAAAGCCAATGTAAGATTTTATTCTTGATGTTTTCATCATATATTCCCAAAGCATCTAATGTGGTCTCTACCTTGAAGAGTTGTTGCAAAGATAGAATGTGAACATATTCATGGAGTGCTTTAGAAAGTTAAAAGGACAACATTTATTATGATGATTCTCATAGATAGCCACCATTATAATAATCATGTGAAAGCCATTAGGTATAAATGGTAAGAACGGCACACTCTTCTGAGTGAAGTGGGAGGCTAGAGGTTTGTTTTAAATAGAATTTGAGTATTTGTTCTCCTGTCTTCTGAAAAAGTGACTCAGGAAGAAGTACATGACTTTGAAAACAAGCCTGATGTTTTTTTTCTTTCCTGATAATTAAGAGAAAAAGATTAGTTTGGATGAACATAACCCAGCTCATCCTCTCATTGTATTTGAAAATACGGTTTTGCTTATGGGGGGGGGGAAAGTGGAAAAAATATTTAATTTTAAGAAATCCATTTCCCTGGGAAAATATGGCCCAGCCTTGCAAATGCTTCAGTATTTCAAGAATTGAAGTACACAAAACATAATCCCACTGTATCTCAGGAGATGGCTTTGATGTAGCCAAAAAAATTCAATTAGCACATGGCCAGCCTTGTGATGACTCTCATCATTCGACAATTACAGGGTCTGTACTGGAAGCCTTTCCAGCTTGATAGAATATGCTAGACCTTATCTTCCACTGGCATAGCCTTCAGAACCCAGGATCAATTTAATGACTGATGAGCCACTGGAGTAGGCCTTTGGGGGAAGAGATTTGTAAGTAAATAATAAAAATTTATGAGGGTACTTTTTGCTTAAATCCAGTTGCATGCAGGAGCTAACTCATACCAACTCAAGAAAGCCCATTGTTAAATTTTCAATGTGAGCAATATACACTTTGGAAATTAGCAAATGCCATAAAACAGAATTTGATTTATTGTTTTGTTAATTGTCCAAAATAAAAATAAAAGTGGTGGGAAATTGGTAATAGTGCAAATCAAAATTGATAGTATGTCAAAAATTCTTTGTTTTTTAGAGAAACTGGCATTAAACACTTACCACACAACCCACATGCTTGGTTTAAACCAATCCTCCCTACCAAAAAGAAAATAAAATACCTAGCCAATTCTCAATTTTCTAACCATAAGTCTACAAATAAACCTAAAGCTTCCTTTTAGTGAAAAGGTTTCAAAATTGAGAATTAGATAATGTCCTTCCCTGACAATCTTTTTGTTAGAGGTACTAACAAAAATAAAAATTGACAATCTTTTCTCTAATATCAGTCAAATTTCTCATTAGCACATATAATGGTCAGATTGCAATTGACCAAGTTTAGGAATCTATCCAGTTCTCAGTACAGATCCAGCCATAGGCAAAATTTAAGGTAGGTAGTTTTTCTTGAAAATCCTATTTTTCAGACTGAAACATGCTATTTTTCACTTTCTTTTTTTTCTTTTATTTGAGTCTTCTCATACAAAATGACTAATATGGAAATGTTTTATATAATTGCACATGTACAACCTATATATGATTACTTACTCTCTCAGGGAAGGGGCACTGGAGGGAGGAAGGTAAGGGATAGAATTTGGAACTCAAAACTTTAAATAAAAATGTTTAAAGTTAAAAAAATGTATTATTTGATCCCTTCAACCTGGCTACTTTTGAACAGTGCTGGACAGCCGCTTCCAGTGTGCCCTTGTCTCAGAATGGCCATCCCTTCTTATTTTCTAGCTCCAAACTGTTTAAAAAAAACTCTAGGAGCAGCTATCATAGAACTCCTGAGAGGGAGTACAGACCATGTGGCCTTTTGTATCAAGGGAATACCTAGGGAATGTTTGCCCCCATAGTGCAACCTTCAGGAGCATATTTCAGCAAGGTAATGCCATTTTATGTGAAATTGACTCTTTTATTATAAGCAGAGTGCATTATTGTGCTCTGATAGGGCTCCTCCTTGCTAAGAAGACAGCACAAAGTGTCCTACCTGGAAAAGACTTATAGACAAGAGGATGTCCTCATTGCTTTAAGTCCAACCATTCTGGAAAGCAATTGGAAACTATATCCAAAAAGCTATTAAACTGTGCAATACCTTTTGATGGAGTAATATTACCACTAGGTTCATTCCTCAAAGAAATCTAAGAAAATGGAAAAGGATATATATTCACAAAGGTATTGGTAGTTGCTCTTTTTGTGGTGGCAAAGAATTGGAAACTGAATGGATACCCATTAACCATGGGATGCATGAACAGATAATGGTATATGAATGTGATGGAATACCATTGTGCTATAAGAAATTATGAAGGGGATAGTTCCAGAAAACTTGGGAAGATTTATTTGAACTGAAGCTAAGTGAAGTGAGCATAACTAGGGAAATAGTTTATATGTTATTGACAGTATTGCAAAAATGGTAACTCCAAAAAATTTAGCAATTTTAATCAACATAGTGATCAATTGTCATACAATTCCAAAAGACTTGTGATGAAACATACTATCCACCTCCAGATAGAGAGCTGATGGACTGAGAGAGAGGAGACGTTGCTAATGTGGGGATTTGTTTTTCATGATTGTAGATAGATAGATAGATAGATAGATAGATAGATAGATAGATAGATAGATATAGATATACATATACATATAGACATAGAGAAAGACACAGACATAGACACAGACATAGACATAGACATAGACATAGACATAGACATAGACATAGACATAGACATAGACATAGACATAGACATAGACATAGACATAGACATAGACATAGACATAGATGTATTTGTAAAAGGGTTTCTTTTTCTTGCCTATTCAATGGGTGGGGAAATGAGAGGAGGGAAAGAATTTGGAACTGAAAATAAAATTGAATTACCAAAAAATGTTTTTCACAGCACCTGGATGAAATAAAAAAGAGAGAGAGAGAAGAAGAAAGAAAGGAAAAAAAGAAAGGAAGGAAAAAAGGAAGGAAGGAAGAAAGGAAGGAAGAAATTTGTTCTGAGAGCCATGTTCATCCTACATCACTGAGAAACTATGTCAAAGATAAATCAGGACTACAAGCCATCCAAAGTCACATTTCTCTACTGAGAGGCCCTGAAACTGAGCACCAGAAGGACCTGTCACTGCAATGTTAACCACCCACATCATCAAAAATCCCTATTCTCATCTCATCCCTTTCAGGTCCAGTATCCTATACCTTCTTTATTGTTGTTGTTATGTCATTTCAGTCATGTCTTACTATGACCCCATTTGGGATTTTCTTGACAAAGATACTGGAATGCTTTGCCATTTCCTTCTTAAGCTCATTTTAGAGACAAGGAAACTGAGGCAAACAGGACTAAGCGATTTGCCCAAGGTTACACAACTATAGCAAGTATCTAAGTTTAGATTTGAACTCATGAAAATGAATTTTCCTGATTCCAAGCCCAGTTCTCTAGCGATGGTATCACCTAGCTGCCTGTGCCTTCTATAGCCAATTTAAAAAATAACCTTTGTAAAAATTTTAAAAATAATATATTTAAAAAGAATGGATGGAGAAAACCCTTCCTTTCTCCCCCATGTAAGCAATATACATTCAGTGACCTTTTAGAATTAATGCTCCTATTTTATTATCTAGTGTAAAGATATGATAATATTAGTGAGAATTCCAAGCAGGATCCTAGAAACTCTGGTGCACACACACACACACACACACACACACACACACACACACACACACACCTACCCAGGGAAGTAGGAAAATACTCATAAACTGTACTGGATGGAGGTGTCACAGACCTTGTGGTACAGAGTCATCACTGACTGGGCCCTTGGTGTACTTTGTACCTAAGACATCAAACAATTTACAGAAAAATGCAACATATAAGACTTCCCCAGGAACATCCACATACAAGCACCAATACACAGGGAAAGCCTTTCTAATATCAAACAGCCAAACTTCACAGATTTTTAAAATTCTGATTTTGCTTTCCTTCCTTACAAAACATAAAATTCAACCATCACTGCAAAATAAATAAGTCTAAGATTCATCTTCCTGAGTTCAAATCTGGCTTCAGACATTTATTAGCTGTGTGACCCTGGGAAAATCACTTAACCCTGTTTGTCTCAGTTTCTTCATCTGTAAAATGAACAAGAGAAGGAAATGGCAAACCACTCCAATACCTTTGCCAAGAAAACTCCCAATAGGGTCGCAAAGAGTTGGTTATGACTGAAAAATGACGGAATAACACCACCACTAGTCCATAAGCTGTTTCAAAATAGGAGAGACATTGGTGTCCTTTTTAGAATCATTGGCAGGATCTGTAGCCTTCTTGGCCCAAGAAGGGTTCCTCCCCTGCTTCCTGCCCCACAGAACTTCTTTAATGGTGCAAATAAAACAAGATAATGAAATAATAGATCCATAGGCAGAAATTGCTAGCAGACAGGGATGTGTAGTGCTGGTCAAACCACATGATACAATCAACGTTCCTATCCCTTAGACATAAGGCCACCTCCACCTCAGCTTCCAGGGCCCCCTTCCTTTTTTCCCAGGCAAGTCCTCTGGTAACAAATAACTCTGACCAACATTTGGACAAACCTTCAAGTCAGATGGTCGACACAATCTACTGAGTGTGAGTATACAGGAGTGTCGGTGAGAAAGTGGTGGCAATATCTGTATCTGAAGCCTTGCTTCAGTCATGCACTACTTCTGGGTTCTAGTCTGAAACTTAAAGTTATACCCAGACACAAAAATGAAAATAAAAGGGAATCAGGGAAGACACCACACTCGCCTTTTGAAAGTCCTCTTCCAGGACTTTCTTCCATAGTATCTTTAGACCTAATGAGAAAAACCTAATGAGCAAACCAGGGTACCTTGATGACATTGCCTTCTGCAAGTATTTATTAAGCACTTTGTCTGGGAAGCTAGCGTATGTACTGGGAAAATGGCTTGAAGATTCAATAAAATATGGTCCTGGTCCTCACGGAATTCACAATCTACTAGATTAGATCAACATGTTATAATGCAATGTTCAGAGCTGTAACTAACCACTGTGATGCCTGGGACAAGTACCCACAAAATGTGCTGAAGGCAAAGAACATGAAAGGACTATTCAAAAACTTTTTAAAAATAAATTCAGGAGAGCTAAGGTGTTACTTAAGACTGAAGGACACAAGACCCCATGAGTAGAGTCTCCCAATTTGGGTGGGTAAAGAGGGAGAGGAATAGAATGAGGCCAGGTGAGAAGAGGATTCACTCTGGTAGTTTCCTTTCCTAATTTTTCTTCCTGACTTGGAGCAAAGTTCAGCTGTTTCCATCTGAGTGTTACCAAGTACTGTGCCCTTGAAATTTCAGCTGGTAAGAGCAACAGTCCAGTCACTCAACGTTTCTTAAGCTTCTGAGAATTGGCACACTTCACAAATCTTCCATAGTACCTTCCCTTCCCCCACAAACACACACACACACACACACACACACACACACACACACACACACACACACACAGAGTTGGGCATGACCTCGACCTCCACAAAATTTTAGAACGCTTTGCTGCTGTCACTCATTCATTAATCATATTCTATCATGCATTAGAGTTATATATATTTTGTGTCCCTGTCTTATCCCTATGAGATGGCACACTCCTTGAAGGAAGGAACCATATATTAATTATTTTTATATTTCCAGTGTGGTACCTATTACATGGAAGAAAGGCATCAGACATAAAAACAATATCTCTCATTTATATAGTAATGTAAGTTTTAGATTCCCCACAACAACCCTATAAGGCAATGTGTGCATATCTACCTTTTATCAGAGAGACTACTTAGGTGCAAAGATCAGTAACTCGTCAACAATCATAGTATTAAAAGTTGGAGTTAGGATGTAAACCTGGGTCTCCTGATTACAAATTCAATGACTAGGATTCAAATCACCCCCTCTCTGAGACTCAATTTCCTCTTCTCTAAAGCTGTAGTAACACAACAACTGTATCATAGAATTTTTGTAAGAAATAAAAGCTCTCTGTAAATCAGAAATCACTATATAAACATGAACTATATTCTCTTTGGTGCTTAATTGGACATTTACTAAGTTATTAAGTTGAATTCAACTTTTCTTTCCAAGCAGGGACATTCAAACCTGTCTTTTACATGTGTTTCTGCAAAGGGATATAACTTTGGGACTGGTCAAATAAAAGAAGATAGTTGATATCAAATGAGAGGAATATTTGAGGTTAACTCTCCCTCCTATTCATGGATAATGAATAGGGGCAGGAGAGAGGATGTGCACATCTAAGTACATTTGAGACATCAGCATGGAACACCCTTTAAATCATTCCATGTGCAGACAGATGTGTACAAAAAAACATACCCACGTGTTTTCTATTAGTGACCCGTCCTTCGGAGAAACCACTGTGTCTCTCAGTGGTAAAACCATTCTGATCACTGCAAATGTCTTTTAAAAATGTAGCCTGGGGGCAGGAAAAGGCAAAGTGCTTTAGAAATTAAAAGCAAGTCTCTGGCAGAGGCCAAGGTTGTAAAATCTGCTGGAAACCTCTTACTGCACTTAGTAAAGAAAGCCATTCTATTGAGATTAAGCATTCATCTATCGGGAGGGGGGAGAGAATCCAAGTTAGAAAAGTTAGCTGGCAGAGACTAAAGGGAAATGTTCCTGAGACTTGCATAAACCCAGCTTGCTGCCTGTGTGAACGTAGGGCTAGTGTCTATTTTTTTTCCAGCAAAATATTAGCAGGATCACAGCTTTAGTGTGCAATGAATATTGGACCTGCCATTTTATCAGTATAGTGAACTCCTGGGTCAAGTGGGCACCTTCTCCACAATTTACAATCTGAACTAAGAGGTTGAAGTGGCTTTCTTTTTTTTTGGAGGGCAATTGGGGTTAAGCAACCTGCCCAAGGTCACACGGCTAGTTTTTTGTTGTTGTTTGTGTGTGTTAAGTGTCTGAGGCCATATCTGAACCTAGGTCCTTCTGACTCCAGGGCCGGCGCTCTACTCACTGCACCACCTAGCCGCCCCTGAAGTGGCTTTCTTAAAGGTCACATAGCCAGTATGCATCAGACCATGAACTTACACACAGGACCACATCTCCAGTATTTAACACCTGCTATATGCCAAAGGCTGTACTAGACACTGGAGATGCAAAGATCGATAGGAAAAGGGACCTGTTTTTAAGGAACTTAAAATCTAATGAAGGAAAGATAAATATACAAATAATCAAGATGCAAAGAAGCATGAATTAATGCAAAGGAGAGGTCCAGGCAAGGAGAAATTTTCACCTTAGAGGTAACAAGGGGAAGGAAGCCAGAAGGCTTCATGGAGGAAATGGCACCTGAGTTAGGATCATAGTAATAGAGATTTAAAGTAGGAAGGGATTTTAGAGGCCACCTCATACCATTCCTTCATTTAACAGAACAGGAAACTCAGCCCTAAAGAGGTGACTTGCCCAAGGTCACACAAGTAAATAAATAGCAGAGCTAAGATTTGAAACCAGTTCCTTTGTCTGACTTTATATTCAAGATTCTTCCCATTGAACCTCAAAAGAAAGAAGGAAAATCATCAGATGGAGATGAGGAGTTGATTTGAATGAAGCGTTGATTTCAGGTGGGAAGGGGGTCTATATGAACAAATATATGGCCATGGAAGAGGCAGAATAAAAATGAGGGATGTATTAAAGAAAGGAACAGAAGTAATTTGGCTAAAGGGCTATAGACCACCTGGGCAGAAAGAGGAAATAGCTGAGGACTTCATGAAACAGATCACAAACCTGGCATGGAGGGATGATGTAGGAGTAATGGGAGAGTATAGTCCAGTTTGGTTAGCTCATAGCTTATGTAATATGAGATAAGATGGGCCTGGCAGAAAAACAGTAACTTGAGCTTGGCATTTTCTGAATTTAAGGAACATCCAGTTATAGGGAGCTAAAAGCAAATTCTCTCTATTCCCTCTTACCCACTATAAGAGGCAACCTAACAAGCAATCCTGGAAAAGCTAAGCAGGGAGTGCTGAAAAGGCAAGTTCATTTCACTGTAAGTAAATTCAATGCATAACAAACACACACAAAGGGAAACAACAGAGATCAACTAATCTAGCCCCCTCATCTTACAGATGAAGAAAGAGAGCCACGGAGGGAGTGAAATGATTTGCCCAATGTGACAATGTGAGCTTAGTAAACGGCAAGGACAGGATCCCAAACCAGCTTTGCTGATGTCAAGTCTAGTGGTCTCTCCACCATATCATACTGCTTCCTTTATAAGCCAGGATGGTAAAGAAGAGAGTGAAACTTCCATGAAAGAGATCTGGTAAACTTGAGACTTATAGCAAGAAGAGCAGAGTAAAGGTGGTTAGCAATGCTCTACTTAGGGACCCTGGGGCAGTTATTTGTCAGATTGATAACAACAATGAAGTCTGTTGTCTTCTCAGGGCATGTGCCCAAAATATAAGAGAGAATTTCCCAAGAATCATGAAAACCTGATAACAAATATAAAGAGGTCTGTTATCTTCTTGGGGCACATATCCAATACATTATGAAAACCTTCCAAGACTTATCAAAAAAGATGACAATTACCCACTTCTGGTGATTCACACGAGCACAAATTATTCTGCTAGAAGGAACCTAACAATATTGTCAATGATTACAGTGTCTTGGACAAGAACCTAAAGACCACAGGGGAATGGGCTCTGTTTTCCTTACTATTACTCACTGAAAATAGAAAGTGTGTGTGTGTGTGTGTATGTGTGTGTGTGTGTGTGTATACTATAATCAAATGATATAACATGTGAAAGCACTTTATATACTGCAGTGATGTACAAATATAAAGCATATAATAATAAAAACAATACAGAAGAAAAATTAATTTGGAAAGTTAATAGCTGGCTAACAAGACAGTAATTGAAAATCAGGTTTGGATATCTGGATTGTAGCTTAAATATGGTGATGACAGACTCTTGACCAGGGATGGAGGCAACCTAGCAAAGTTTAGTAATAAGGTGTTTGTTGGGTCTTGAAAATCTATTTTAAAAAAAATTAAGGATGAAGAAAGAAAAATGCTTGTGTATACTCACCAAGCTAGACACCATGATGTACAGCTACAACAAAGGAAGAACGGCTATAAAATCCAATAAGGTGGCCAACAGTAAAACTCATGGTTTCAAATGACTATACAGAAATGTCTAAAGTTTAGGCAATAAGCAAAATGAACTACTAGAGGTCCTAATACAAGAAGGTAAATTTAATCTCATAGGTATCTCTGAGAATTGGTGGGATGAAACTCATAAGTGAAATGTAACTGGATGGAGATACCAAATTCACAAGGAACAGTATAGATAAAAAGCAGAGAAGAAAGCATTTGAAGCATTCTGTATTAAATATATATATATACATATATATGTACATATATATATATATATGTACATATATATATTCAATTACTGAAACACAGGAACCCAGAGGGCAGAGAGCATGGTAAAGAGCATATGGGTAAGGATCAGTGGAAGGAGGAACAGAAACTATTTTGTTATTGGATTTTGCATAGACCACCTGGACAAAAAGAAGAAATAGATGAGGAGTTTGTGAAACAGTTCATGAGCTTGGCACAGAGAGATAATATAAGAGTAATGGGAGAATTCAAATGTGAAGACACCTGACGGATGGTTTTCTCTGCCAAAAGAAAAATAGTCAATGATTTCTTGATTTATCCTTATGATAATTTCATCCTTCAAAAGTCAGAGGAACTAACAAGGGGAAATATTGTACTAGATCTGATTTTTCTTTAACAGGAAGAAACTGGTTGTGAGACAGAAAGGATGAGATGCCCGGAGAAGGAGATAAGTGTCCACTTCCTCCTAGACTCTATAACAGAGAAGAGGAAATTGGGCATAATCTGAGATGCACCACAGATTTTGGGAAAGTAGATTGCAAAGAAGAATGAGAGGTAGGTTACCATGGACTAACATTCTAGCACAGAAGGGAGGGGGGGAAATGCAAGGATAAATTTCTCTAGATATAAAAAGAAAAAAAAATTCCCATTAGATGGGGAAGATGGTAGTTTTCCAAAGAGACTAAGGGGGATGCTCACACAAATGTTTAAGGAAACAAGATATAAAGAAATGTAAAAGCTAGGTATAATTGTGTATTGTTCTGACCAAACTTCTGCTGTTATCATCACCATTTAATCTAATCTACTTTTTATCTCCCAGGCTCAGAAGAAAGTAGAGTTCAACTCAGCCTAAGCCCTGTTCTTTGATTCAGTAGCATGGAGTTCATATGTCCCTCCAACTATGCCTCTAACACTCACTTTAGCATGAGCGCTTCAAGAGGAACAGCTTCCCTTGACTCTTATCATCACATTGATAAGGCCATTTACAGGAGAATACATGCTATTCTATCTCCTTCCTCTTTGGTTTTAGTGGTGTGTCACCTACTTATAACTAGACACATAGATGCATACACTCCCAATCACATAGAAAATTTGCAAGGTTGTTTTCTGGTTTCTAGCTCCTAGAAGAATGTGAAATCCCCTGGGATCTGGAATGAACAGGGCCTAGGGTTAAATCCTAAGATAAGCAAAGCAACTGAAGAAGGAAAATTTCCTACCTTTGAGCTGTTTGACCAGCGATTAATTTATCTGAGTTTTAGAGGTTATACAGAGAGGAATTCAGCAGAACTGGACAGTTGATGTATTTTTATTATATTATTGAGTACTTTAAAATACAATTATCTATTTGCCATGATATAAAAATTACTGAAATATAGTTTTGTTAATTGATTTATATTTATGAGTGTGCATGTATTCTATCAATATAAATAATTTACTTGATTTTTATATCTGTAAATCAAATGCCTTTTTAATTTTTTCATAGATGTATTACTTGTATCCCTGGAAGCCTTGAACAGCAAACTGTTGCCCACACAGAGATAAGGGCTCCGGCTATACAGGGCTGGTACTTGGAATGATAGAAAACTTGCTAAGGTAAAAAAAGTTGCCTAGCAACCATATCCTTAGCCAATGAAAGTAAAATGTCAAACATCCAAACTCTCTGACTGGCCAAACAAGTGAGCAAACAGGCTGGGTTTTTCACCCTTTCATTGCTGTTGCCATTGAAGAAAAAGGGAAAAACTGCCTCAGGATGAAGTAGAAGTTTGTAGTTAAAAGAAGGTTGGTTAATCAGCAACCTGTGTGGAGGGGTGATATAGGGGGTAAAGCACTAGACTGAAGTTCAAATCCTGCGACTTCCTATATACCATCAGTTGAACTCTCTGGCTCTCTCACCTGTTAAATCAGAGGGTAATAATGTCTGCTAAATAATGTAATATCTATATCATAGGATTGGTGATATGATCAAATGATATAAAATATGCAAAAGTACTTTGTGTATTGTTCAGTTATTTCAGTCAGGTCTGACTCTTTGTGGCTCCATTTGGTGTTTTCTTGGCAAAGATATTGGAACAGTTTGCTATTTCCTTCTTCAGTTCATTTTACAGATGAGGAAACTGAGGGAAACAGGGTTAAGTGACTTGCCCAGGATCACACAGCTAGCAAGTGTCTGAGAATAGATTTTAGTTTAGGTCCAGTGCTATAGTCACTGCCCTATTTAGCTGCCCCCACTTTGTATATTGCTAAGTGATAAAAAGTAACATTGAGAATAATAATAAACAATTACAATAATAGCGGGGGTCTGATTTCAACAAACTGGTCCCGTTTGAATTACAATATAGAATTTTTTGCTTCTTATAGGAGTTTCATGTCCTTGTTCTTTCCCCAGACTACTTAGGAGAGAACAACTTTCAAAGCTTTTATTTTCTCCAGTGGGAGAATATTACACATGTGCTTTAGAGTACATTTATATATAATTTATGTGTGCATATGATACAGACATATAGATTTATCTAAATGTGTTTATAGAAATCAATTAATATTGGTATGATTATCCCTACTTTGTGACTATCTAGGATAGAACTGTGTAGGTTGAACATGTTCAATAAATTTCTACTGATCAATCGATGAATTGCCTGATATAAAGAACCAAGGTTTTCAGGTAGAGTGACATTGACCCTCAGGTGTCTGGTTTGATCTTAATTGGGAAGAATTTTGTCTTTCCATATATATTATGAGAGTCAGCCTAGAACCATTTGGTTGTCAACTGGTTGCATAACAACCATCTCAATTGGCTGTCTTTCCTTCTTTTACTATGAAAATTCTGTCTGATCTCAAATTATAAAATTAGAGTTTGGTTAGTAGACACGCCATGTAGTACCATTATAGAATAGGATATAGTGATGAAATGTCTAAATAGTTCGAGGAAACATGGAGAATACTTATATAGAACAATTCAATTGAATGAGTATTTTTTTTCAGCACCTATCTTATTCTGTAGAATGGGTACAAGATACCATGTTAGGCACTGGAGATACAAAGATTGCTAAGACAAATACATAGTACCTTCCCTCCAGGATCTCACATACCTATAATAAAAGAGTAATATAAATGCACATAAGGGATACAAACAGAGTAATACTAAAGATTAAGAGAAGAAGAAAACATTTCCAACTAGAGTGATCCAAGAAGGGTTCTTGGAAGAGGTAGCAACTGGGTCAAGCCTTGAAAGAAGGGGAAAAAATATTTTTTAGCCTGGGAGAACCTTCCTCAGTTTACCAAGATTTTTATATTTATACACTTATATACTTATCAATTGAGAGGTACCATAGAGTAAAG
This sequence comes from Gymnobelideus leadbeateri, assembly GCA_011680675.1. Taxonomy (NCBI): domain Eukaryota; kingdom Metazoa; phylum Chordata; class Mammalia; order Diprotodontia; family Petauridae; genus Gymnobelideus; species Gymnobelideus leadbeateri. The sequence continues at coordinate 220,725 of WOXC01005067.1, forward strand.
AATAGTGAGCTGGCATCACATTCAAGAGGATGTGGGTTCAAGTTTCGCTTCTGACAATTATAATGTGACACTTTTTAAGACTCTCAGTAGCAGAGCAGATCTCAAGCTGCCATGCTTAAGAGTTTCCTACATCAACGAAATCATACTTCTTGTCCTCTTTCCCTCTCTTAAAAAAAAATCCTTATCAACTTAGATAAAAAGAGGGAGCCAGGATAAGAGATCACACCACCAACTGAATAAAGCACAAAATCTAAAACATCTCTGATGCTAAAACATATCTTGAGGGTTTCTTTACCTGTCTGTCATCTATAGGTGGGTTCCTTGCATATATACATATATATATATACCCATACTTACATATACATACATACATAGTGAAACTATATGCATATTAATTATCAATAACTGAGCAATAATTACTTGAATTTCCATAATTTCTGTGTTCAATATGTTATTTGATCCCACATAACTGTGAACTCAAGAACTAAAACCATGGTGTTCATTTTTCACTATAAGCTCCAGGAAGGCAAGGACTAAGCACTTACTGAATTTAATTCTCTGGTCAATATGGGTATACAAAGAATCATTACTCTAAAGACCCAAACTCCACAGCTTCCAGCCAGATGTTATTACATGGTCAAGCAGTATGCCAAGAGAACAGCAAAAAGAAGATTCTGTGGCTCTCACTGTGTTGTACTAACCATGCCCTCCTTTACGAATTACATATTTGTGAGTAGCATGATGGATGAACAGAGCCCCTTTGCCAGTGGGTAGAGGTTGGGGGATGGGAGAGAGAAATGATTCACTCTCTACCTCCCTCTCCCACAATGGAAACCTATAATGATAGCAGTGATAAGACAAGGAGAAGAATTGACACTCTGACTTCCATCATTGTTGGCCTGTTCAAAAGTTCAAGAAGTTGTCATTTCACTATTTGATCATATTCTATCTACCCATTGACGTCAATGGCATGTTTTGGTGAATAGTTTTCAGTGAGTTCCACTGCCAAAAAAAATAAAATAAATGTATATATAAATTATCTACCTATACACATATGTGTGTATATGTACACACACACACACACACACACACACACACAAGTATGTATATATACTCTTCAGGAAGTTTCCTATATCACAGTCGCTATTCCTATTTCCCAGAAAAGGTGTTGAAAAGCTTACTTCATTTAATAGGTAAGATTTGTTTGTAATTAGCTCATGGCTTTTTTTTTTTATACAGATGATATTTCTACTACAAAGCCTTATGTATAGTAGGGATCCAGCACATTTTCATTTCAACAAATAATTATTAAGCACTTATTAGGCATTGGAGTTTCAATGACAAAAATGAGAATTCTATGAATTCCTGTCTTTAAGGATATTCTTCTGGGAGGAAACAACATGTACACTACATACAAAGTAAAGCAACTAGGTAACCAAACTGGACGGAACACTGGATTGTATTTAAGAATGCCTGATTTCAAATATTGCCTCAGACACTAGCTGTGCAACCGTAGGCAAGTCACTTAAACTCTGTTTGCCTCAGTTTTCTTAACTGTAAAATTGAATAACATTGAATAATAGTGCCTCCCTCCCAGGGCTGTTGTAAAGAAAAAATGAGGGGCGGCTAGGTGGCGCAGTGAGTAAGAGTGCCAGCCTCGGAGTTGGGATGACCCGAGATCGAATCTGGCCTCAGAAAATGAGCACCCGCACATAAATCATGACTAGCCGTGTAACCTTGAGCAAGTTACTTAACCCCAATTGCTTTAAAAAAAAAAAAGAAAAAGAAAAAAGAAAAAATGAGATAATATTTGGAAAGTGCTTAGCACAATGCCTGGACATAGTAAGCAGCAATAAAGCTTGTTTCCTTCCTTCTTTTTTTACTTCCTTCCTTCTTTCCCTCCCTCCCTGCTTCCTTCCTTCCTTCTCTCATTTCTTCCTTCCCTTATTCCTTCCCTCTTTCCCTTCCTTTCTTCCTTTTTCCTTTTTTTCCTCTTCCTCCTCTTCTTTCCTTCCTGGAGAGTTGAGCACTAATAATTGGGGGAATCAAGAAAAGCCTCTTGTAAGAGTAAACACTTAAGTTGTGTGTCTTAAATGGAGTTAGAGGTCCCAAGAGACAGATGTGAACAAACAGAACATTTCAGGCATTAGGGATGGAATGGAATGGAAACGGACTTCCATGTATGAGGAAGATCAGGTAGACAAGCATCTATAGTGGGTCTGCCTTTTCCTAAACATAAGTTCTATAAAAAGAAAGAAACGTGGCTTATCCATTTGCTTAATAAATTTCACCAAGGACATAAGATCCTCTTACATAAAGGCATTCCTCACTTCAAGAAAAACCCATATTTTAAGATGATTTATTAAATCAGAGGTCCCTATGCTATTTGTGAAGAGTAGTCTGAGATCACCAGCATGGGGCAAAGGGAGGAGAAAGAGTTGGGGGTAAGCGGTGACAGGAAAAATCTTTGAGTGGGGGAGAAGGACCAAAAGCCATCTCTATTCTTCTTCCTGCTGAGAGTCCTGGTAACATCAGAGACAGGAATATGACAGCTAGGGGATAGTGACAGTGTCAGCTCCCTTGGCTGTCTGCCAGGAAAGGCTTTGAGATCAAAGGGGACTCCCTGGTTATTTAAATTAGAAAATAATTCTTCATTTTGCATAATGACTCACTGTAGGGATTCTTTAAATAATAAAATTCTCTGATGAAGATCAGTGTGATCTAGTGGGAAAAGCCCTGACCTAGGAGTCAGGAGACCTGCTGCTAGCTAGCTAGTTGTATGAGCTTGGGCAAATCAGCTCAGCTCCCTGAGTGTTGGGTTACTCATCTAGAAAATGAAAGATGAGGGAGCTGGACTATCTCTAAGGCCTCTTTGTAGATCCAATATTCTGAGTCAGCTATTTGACAGGAACATAGAAATGCAAAGCCAAAGTGTTAGGAGTTGTTGCCAACTAAAGCTCAACTTAAAATAAAAATAAAGTATCTATGAAATTAACACTTAAGAGAAAGGAAAATGTGGTTCAATTAACAGAAACCCCATTAAGGAACATCTCTGCTATAGAAAGAAAAGAAATAAGATTTATTGGGTACCTACTATTTACAGACACTATGCGAAGCATTTTACAAATATTATTTGTTCCCCACAACAACCCTGAGATGTAGGTGCTATTATTATCCCCATTTTACAGTAAAAGAAAATGAGGTAAATGGAGGTTAAGTGACTTGCCCAGGGTCACACAGCTAATAAGTGTCTATAGTCAGATTTGAACTCAGGCTGCCTGACTTCAGACCCAGTACTTTATCCACTATACCACCTAGTTACCTATTTAAAGAGGGACAAATTTGCAAATCTGTGTTGTTGCTTTTTAAAATCTTCCAGCTAAGGCTACCCCATCACCTCCTAACCAAATCATTTTATTCATATCCAAGAGGATAGATGCCCATAGTGGGGTATGCCACCCCCTAAGGGGTGCTTGAACAATCCTGGGGATCTGTGGCAGCCTCTGGTGCAATTGGGGAGGCACAGGGGTGTTGAATAAAAATAATGGGGCCATGGAAGCATAAGAAGAGGAGAAAACTTTGAAAAATTGTTCATACAAGTTTCATCTATTGTGTAATGGAGTTAAAGTCATAGTGATAAATTTATTTTCCAAATCAACACACAAAATGCAAGTTTTAACCTATTAGTGGTCAAGTCTGACAACAGGTATTAGCAAGCAAGTGTTGGCAGGCAAGCACATTCCACATTGTCAGGAAGTCCAGCATATATCAACAGGAATATATTCGTGTAATGACTTATTTACAATCCAATAGTATAAGGTTACACAACATGATATTGCATCATCAAAATTTCAATGCAAAAAAAAAAAACCCAAAAATTTACAATAAGGTATTAAAGTTTAAATGTGTGCTTTTTAAAAAATGTTTTATATTTTTTGAAATTATACAAATTTCAAAAAAACTATTAAAGGGTTAAAGAAACTAGATTTCCAGAGGTTTCTGGGTAATTTTTTTAAAACGGGGTGGCAGGCCAAATAAGTTTGGGAACCATTGTCTTAGAGTTACCACTGAGCAAAAGATAAAATGTACATGAATACACCTCGAAAAAAACATCAAATGGGGGCAGCTAGGTGGTGCAGTAAATAGAGCACCAGACCTGGAGTCAGGAGGACCTGAGTTCAAATGTGGGCTCAAACACTTGACACACTTACTAGCCATTTGACCTTGGGCAAGTCACTTAACCCCAATTGTCCTCCAAAAAGCAATCAATCAATCAATAAACAAACAAACATCAAATGCTTAAACCAAAAGAATTGTTTGTTTAATTTTGTTTCATTGTAAAGATACATGTTGGATGTGAGTAGGCTACAACATGTAACCAATGAGGACCTCCAAAGAAGAACAGAAATAAACATTTTTATGATAGAAATGGCTGGCCATATGACAAGAGCAAGGGATAAATGATGGAGCAGACTCCAATAGCCCCCATTGTCAGGAGAAGTCAAGGAAGCCCTCTGGCATGTTGGATGGATCCCCTATGGTGAACTTTTTGGAGAACATGGACTAAAGTTCCATGGGGTAAGCAGACTTAAATGGTTGCAATCTGCACCAGTGGAGAGAGCCCCTGAATTATAAAGATCACAGATTCATTTAAGTGTATTGAATTAATCCACTTGGTCACCTTACCAACTAGTTTTCTATGTCTGTTAACTCTGATATTTTTTCCTTTTGTGTGTTACAGAATATTTCCAAGTACTTCCTCTAGGGATGTGGGAAAATCATCTGTTGGGTCAGTCATCAGATAGGCAGTTGTAGGCTGTCAATCAGTCAATAAATACCTATTAAGCATCTATTGTGCATCAGGAACTGTGCTAAGCACTAGGATACAAAAAAAAAAAAAAAAGCAAAAGACAGCCCCTGCCTTCAAGGAGCTCACAATCTAATGGTAGAGATTACAAATAAATATGTTGTTGTTTGTTGATCATCCTTCATTCTCAAAAAGAGCTAATGACATCAGGATGGTAACATCTTGACTTGCAAGTGAATTGGATTTAAGTGAGACAGGGCTGTTCAAAATCATCAGCCTCACTCTCTCTTCCAGAGTCAAGAGATTATGGTAGCAAGGCATAGCTCAGGAGGACTGGTGATGGCCCCAGATGCAGTGGAGAAACTTGACATTTTTAAGTTAAGATCTTTCCCAGGTCTCAATTTGTCTGAGGCAACACCCATTCAGTAATTAAAGGCTAGGTAAGAATTGAGACAAAAGATGGCCTAGGTTTCCTTTCTAAAAGAATCAGTCTTGGAGGGAAAGATCCTCAAACAAGCTATACATTGGATAAATAAGAAGAGGGATAGGCACAAAATTAAGAGGGGTTTGGAAAGGCTTCCTATCTAGGATGGGATTTTAGAAGGGACTTAAAGGAAGCTGGCAAAGCCAATGGGTAGAGCTGAGAGGGAAGAGCATTCCAGGCATGGGGGTCAGCTAGAGAAAATGATGCAGCTGAGAGATAAGAGTGTTCTATTCGTGGAACAGCCAGGAAGCCAGTATTACTGAAGTACAGGTCAGGGATGAAAGTGTAAGAAGACTGGAAAGGTAGGAGGGGGCTAGGTTAGGAAGGGTTTTGAATGCCCAACAGGGCATTGTGAATTTTCTCCTGAAGGTGATAGGGAGCCATGGAGATTTATTGAGTTGTGGGGTGGGAGGTAGAGAGTTATCACAGTCAGACCTATGCTTTAGGAAAATCACTTTGGTGACTGAATTCAGGATGAATTGGAGCAGGAAGACCCTTGAGGCAGGCGGACTCAAGAGGAAGCTATTGCAATAGTCCAGGTATATGGTGATGAGAACCTGCCCTGGGGTTGTGTATCATAAGGAGAGAAGGGATTGCACTCGAGGTTGCAATGGACAGGATTTGACCACCCATTGAATATGGGGGGATAGGGGAGAAGGGTTAGAGATAGTGAGGTGTGAAGAATGACTGTTAGGTTGTAAGTCAGAGGGACTAGGAAGATGGTGCCGCGCTCCACCACAATAAGGAAGGTAGAAGGGGTAAGGTTTAGGGGGAAAATAATAAGTTTTGTTTTGGACATATTGAGTTTAAGGTGATTATAGGACATCCAGTGTGAGAAGTCTAAAAGGCAGTGGAGGTAGATTTGAGAATCATCGCCACAGAAATGGTATATAAATCCATGGGAGCTGAAGAGATTTCCCAAGTGATGTGGCATAGAGGGAGAAGAGAATAGGGCCCAGGACAGAACCTTGGGAGTGACCTACAGTTAGAAGGAATGATATGGATGAGAACCCAGCAAGGGAGACAGAGGGGGATTGGTCAGATAGATAAGAGGAGAATCAGGACAGAGTGGTGTCCTGAAATCCTACAAAAAAGAGAATATCAAGGAAGAAAGGGTATTCAACAGGCTGCATGTGGGAAAGGCAGAATGCTCCAATGGAAAGAGTGTAGGACTTGGCGTCAGGGGACTTGGATTAGAACCCTTGCCCTGTAACCATCTACTTGTCTGACCTTGGGCAAATTTTTTAATTTCTCAGCCTCAGTTACCTCATATATAAAACGAAGTGTTACACTAGATAACCTCAGAGCTTCCTCTGAAGCTATAGTCCTATGAAGGTGTCATTGTTCTCTCCCCTATTTTGGTGCTATGTCTTGGCTCTGGAATAGCAAGCACTATGACTAACCCCATGACTATGACTAATGCAGGTGACTGTGAACATCCTACATTCACCCACCATGTTAGGCACTGTTAAGTTAACCATCTCTCCTACCTAGTCATATGTATCAACTCACCATCTCTGGGACTTCCTAGATCAAAGCTACCACTCCTTTATGTGTGTTGGTTTCCTTAGAAGACTACTCTCCTTAAATTCAGATATTGTCTCTCTTTTTCTGCTTGTATTCCCAGAACTTAGCACAGCAACTGGCACATGATGGGCACTTAATAATTGCCTTTATATTCATTTATTCATTCAGTCTCCAGATCTATCTATACTACAAACTCTGTTCACCACCACACATAGGCCAGTATAATCAATGATACATCATTGTATCTGTTTCTTCTAAGCAACTTCTCTAAATATCCTGACTAGCTTCAGTCTTAGGGGCAAAGGGGCAGAGAAAGGGGCTGCTATGACTGGCCTCCAAATCTATCCAGCTGTTTCTGGCATACTTGGCATGATTAGAGTAGTCCCAGAGATCTTTTCATCCATGCTATAAATTCCCATTTGTGTTTCTCCCCTTCTTTATCTTCCTTTCCTCCTTCCTTTTCTCTTCCTCCACCTCCTCCTCCTCCTCCTCCTCTTCCTCCACAGATGTACTCCATTATCTCTACCAAAATCAGTGGGCTGAACCAAGGTTTGGGATCTTAGCTATAAATTCTTCTATTCTGGCTGGGCCTGACCATTACAGTAGTCTTCGGAAAGAACATATAAATATTATACATTTGTATGTATACACACACACACATACACAGAGACATGCAACATAGGTATGTGTATAGGCTGTGTGGATATCTATTCATGTGTACATATATGTATGTATATACATATACTCTGGGGGGGTGTGTGTGTGTGTGTGTGTGTGTGTGTGGTTTATTGGTTGTTGCCCTTTGTGGTCAAAGAAGACCACAATGACATCACTATGTTGGAGTCAAGGTACAGAGTGTTTGACTGTAACTGATAAGATCAATATGAGCTTGGAAGTCTCTATCACAGGTTGGGAACAAGTAGTCCATATGAACATTGAAGTGAAGATGCCTCTAAATTTGTGTATCTCTTCTTTCTTTTGAGCTTCTACAATTCTGCTTTGCTCATAGAGCACAGCACCTTCTTTGATATGGGAACACCAAGCTGGGTCATCCCGTACCAGTGTCTCCGACATCTCACAATCAGTTCCAAAGTTCTTCAGAAAGACCTGTCAAATGTACTTGTATTGCTTCTTCTGACCTCCATGTGAGCTCTTGCGTTATATAACTTACCAGTAAAATCATTTTTTTAGGCAAAAGTATGTTTGGCATTTGAACAATGTTGCTAGCCTATCAGACTATTCTCTACAATAGAATTTCAGTGCTTGGCCATTTAGCTCAACAAAAGACCTCAGTGTTTAATATTGTATCTTATCTTATTAGACTGTTTTCAGAATGTTCTTAAGACAATTCAAATGGAAACAATTCAGTTTCACTGTTTGAAGTCAGCACAACAACTCTGTATACCTTCAGTTTGGTAATCCTCTAATACCTCTTCTCTCCCATGCTTTCTTTCAGAGTTTCCTGAATACTGAGCTAGCTCTGGCAATGTATGAATAGACCTCATCATCTACGTGGACATCCCTAGAAAGTGCCCTGCCAAGGTCAGTGAACTTATTGTCCACAGTATTTGAAACTTCTCCATTTGCTGTAACCGATTGCTCCAAATATGGATGGTGTAGTGCTGGCTAGTGTGTGTGTGTGTGTGTGTGTGTGTGTGTGTGTGTGTGTGTGTGTGTGTGTGACTTTCTCTCATTTTGCTTTGTTTTTCTCAACTTCAAAATTGTGGAAAAGTGGCACAAACCTCCTTCCAGAATCACTGGGGAAAAGTCCCGGGGAGGAGCCAAGATGGCAGAAAGGAAGAAGTAACCTCGCTGAGCTCCTTGGTCACTAAGTCTCAAAGGGGGAATCTGAGTGGATTCCGGAGTGACGGAGCCCACTGGAAGCTGGCAGAGTCCAGCCCAGGAGGTTGCCCAGTGTGTCCGCACAGGTCGAGCGCAGAGCGTGTGGGGTCTGGTCTGCACAGCCCAGACCTAAGAGCAGACAAGCAGACTACACCAGAGAGAGCAAAAGCCCCAGCCTGCAGACTTACCGAGGATGAATCACAGTCATCTTGAAGACGGGTAGGATCATTGGAGCCAGGTAGGAGAATTGGGCCCTCAGTGGAAAGAGCGGCTTCTCTGGCTGCATTCGGCTCCCAGCCTGGAAGTTTAGAAACTGCCTGCCTGTATAATACAGGGGCTGGAATGGCAAAGTAAATTCTAGCTGCTCTGATCCTCCCATCCCTCCTTCATGAAGCAGAAAACCCAAAGATAAGTCTCCCACCCAGATTGAAATCCCAAGTTAATGGAAATAGCCCCAGGCTTGAGAGTCTCCAAGAAGGGGTGTAACTGAGACAGCCAGGAGTCTGAAGAGAAGAGAGGGTGGGGTCCCAACAAGCCCCACCTCACCTAACAAAAGCCTACTTATAGCCCAGGGGTATAGAGGCAGAAATCTGAAGTGGTCAGACCCGCCCACACCTACACATCTACATTCCTCATTGACAGCCCTGACTTAGCTATAAACTAGCCACCCAGAGGTATTCAAAGTCAAGGATCAGGCCCTAAACAAATAGCCTGAGAAACTAAGAAACAGGAAGTCACAATGGGAAAAAAAGAAGCTGAGAAGGAGAAGGGGAAGGCAAAAAAGTCTATTTGAGCATACAATGCAGGGCAAGAACAACAAAATACACAGGACAATATAGACTCTCTACCCACACCTGAGACCACAGAAGGAAACATGATCTGGTCTGAAGCCCAAATAGCATTCCTAGAGGAGCTTAAGAAAAATTTTAAAGACCAAATCAGGGAGGCAGTGACCAACTTGGAAAAACGTCTCAGTGAAGTAATTGGAGAAAATACCTCCCTAAAAAAGGAACTTCAAAAAATAACTGAAGACTGTAATTCGATAAAAATTAGAAACAATCAAATTGAAGCTCAGAACTCTATGATGCAGCAAGAGTCAATCAAACAAAACAAGATGATCGAAAAATTGCAAGAAAATGTAAAATATCTCACTGGAAAAATAACTGACCTAGAGAACAGATCCAGGAGAAACAACCTAAGAATTATTGGTCTACCAGAAAGCCATGATGAAAAAAGTGGCCTAGACAACATCCTCCAAGAGATTGTCAAAGAAAACTGTCCTGAGGTCCTGGAATCAGAAGATAAAATAGCTATCGACAGAATTCACCGGACTCCTCCTGAGAGAGATCCCAAACTGAAAACTCCAAGAAATATAGTAGCCAAATTCCAGAATTACAAGATTAAAGAAAAAATTCTACAAGCAGCCAGAAAGAAACAATTCAAATATCAAGGATCTACAGTTAGGATCACACAGGACCTAGCAGCTTCTACATTAAAAGAGGGGAGGGACTGGAATTTGATATTTCGTAGGGCAAGAGAGCTAGGACTACAACCAAGGATTAACTACCCGGCAAAATTGAGCATAATCTTCCAGGCAAGGAGATGGTCATTTAATGAAATAAGGGACTTCCAGATGTTCCTGATGAAAAAGCCAGAGTTCAATGGAAAATTTGGTCTCCAACTACAAGACTCAAGAAAGACATAAAAAGGTAAACAAGAGAAACATAGACTCACACATGCATAAGTGCACACACCCACACTCACAAACACACGATCATCACTTGGGATGCAACAAGAGCAAAATGTTCACATCCCTATATGTGGAGCTGACAACTGTCAATATTCAAAATCTTTATGATTATCATGACCTTCAAAAGCGTTATACTTAGATAGAGGGTGTGGGTATGAATGCACTAACCTGATGTCTGAAAAAAAAAAAACTATTAAGGGGATCAAAGACACTGTAATGGAAAAAGGAAAGGATTAGACAAGAAAAGGTAAAATATGCCATCTGAAGAGGCATTAAAACACACTATAGAAGAGGGGAAAGAAAGAGGGAGAGGAACATGATTTAAACACTGTTCTCACTGGTTCTGGTTCAAAGAGGGATCAACTTAAATCAGTGAAGTTTAAGATTTTAATGTAAATAGACACATAAATTCATTAAATAGAGGAAAAGGAGGGAAGGAGAGGAGCAATGTTTGAAATTCACTCTCATTGGTTTGGAATCAAACGTGGAAGGAATTTACTCTGCTAAGTATAAAAACTTATTGCGTCCTATAGAAAGCTGAAGGGTAAGGGGAGGGTGAAAAAGAGGAGACTAAAGGGGGGGATTAGAAGGGAGGGAAACAGTAGTAAGGGGAGAGGGTAGGTTAAGAAGAGGGATCACTGGGTGGGAACACTGAGGGAGGGGGTGGTCAAAAGGGAAAACTTCAAGGAGGGGAAGGGAGAAGGAAGAAACAAAAACATAAACAGGGGAGGGAATAGGATGGAGGGGAAGAGACAGTCATCATTACTGTGAATGTGAATGGGATGAACTCTCCCATAAAACAGAGGCAGATAGTAGAATGGATTAAAAAACATAATCCCACAATATGCTGTCTACAAGAAACACATTTGAAACAAAGAGATACCCACAGGGTAAAGGTAAAAGGTTGGAGTAAAATTTATTATGCCTCAGATAAAGTAAAAAAAAGCAGGGGTAGCAATACTTATCTCAGATAAAGCAAAAGCAAAAATAGATCTAATTAAAAGAGATAAGGAAGGAAACTATATCCTACTAAAAGGCACCATTGAGAGTGAAGCAATATCACTACTTAATATATATGCACCAAGTGGTACAGCATCCAAATTCCTAGAGGAAAAGTTAAAGGAATTAGAGGAAGAAATAGATAGCAAAACTATACTAGTGGGGGACCTTAATCTCCCCCTCTCTGAACTCGATAAATCTAACCTCAAAATAAACAAGAAAGAAGTTAAGGAGGTGAATAGAATCTTAGAGAGACTAGATATGATGGATCTCTGGAGAAAACTGAATGGGGATAAAAAGGAATTTACTTTCTTCTCAGCAGTGTATGGTACATACTCAAAAATAGACCATGTACTAGGGCATAAAAACCTCACAATCCAGTGCAGAAAGGCAGAAATATTAAACGCATCATTCTCAGATCATGATGCAATAAAAATTATATGCAATAAAGGGCCATGGAAAGATATACTAAAAACCAATTGGAAATTAAACAATTTAATCCTAAAAAATTGGTGGGTCAAACAAGAAATTATAGAAACAATCAATAATTTCATTCAAGAGAATGATAATAATGAGACAACATACCAAAATTTGTGGAATGCACTAAAGGCAGTTCTCAGGGGAAGTTTTATATCCCTGAGTGCATACTTAATTAAAGCAGAGAGAAGGGAGGTCAATGAATTGGACATGCAATTGAAAAAGCTAGAAAAAGAACAAATTGAAAATCCCCAATTTAGTACTAAATTAGAAATATTGAAAACCAAAGGTGAGATTAATAAAATTGAAATTAAGAAAACCATTGAATTAATAAATAAAACTAAGAGCTGGTTTTATGAAAAAATCAACAAAATTGATAGACCCTTAGTCAATATGATAAAAAAAAGAAAGAAGAAAACCAAATTATGAGTATCAAAAATAAAAAGGGTGAATATACCTCCAATGAAGAGGAAATCAAAAAAATAATGAGGAATTATTTTTCCCAATTGTATGCACATAAATATGACAATCTTAGTGAAATGGATGAATATTTACGAAGTCACAAGTTACCCAGATTAACTGAAGAGGAAGTGAATTACCTAAATAACCCCATCTCAGAAAAAGAAATCAAACAAGCCATCAATGAACTCCCTAGGAAAAAATCTCCAGGGCCAGATGGGTTTACTAGTGAATTCTATCAAACATTTAAAGAACAATTGATTCCAATACTCTACAAACTATTTAGGAAAATTAACGAAGAAGGAGTCCTACCAAACTCTTTCTATGACACAAATATGGTACTGATTCCTAAATCAGGAGGAGATAAAACAGAGAAAGAAAATTATAGACCAATTTCCCTCATGAATTTAGACGAAAAATTCTAAATAAAATATTAGCCAAAAGACTCCAACAACTTATCACAAAAATAATACACTCTGATCAGGTAGGATTCATTCCAGGAATGCAAGGATGGTTTAATATTAGGAAAACCATCAGTATAATTGAGCACATCAACAATAAAACTAGCAGAAACCACATGATCATCTCAATAGATGCAGAAAAGGCTTTTGACAAAGTACAACACCCATTCCTATTAAAAACACTAGAAAGTATAGGAATAAATGGAGCCTTCCTTAAAATAGTTGATGCATCTATTTAAAACCATCAGCAAGTATATGCAATGGGGATAAACTAGAATCCTTTCCAATAAGATCAGGAGTGAAACAAGGGTGTCCACTATCACCCCTCTTATTCAATCTGGTACTAGAAACACTAGCAGTAGCAATTAGAGAAGAAAAAGAAATCAAAGGAATAAAATTAGGTAAAGAAGTGACCAGGCTATCACTCTTCGCAGATGATATGATGATATACTTAGAGAATCCTAGAGAATCAAGTAAAAAACTACTAGAGACAATAAATAAATTTGGCAAAGTTGCAGGATATAAAATAAACCCACATAAATCCTCAGCATTCCTGTACATCTCTAATGAAACTCAACAGCAAGAGATAGAAAGAGAAATCCCATTTAAAGTCACTGTAGACATTATAAAATATTTGGGAATCTACTTGCCAAAACAAACCCAGAATCTGTATGATCACAACTACAAAACACTTCTCACACAAATAAAAGCAGATCTAAATAGTTGGGAAAATGTCAGTTGCTCATGGCTGGGTCGAGCTAATATAATAAAAATGTCAATTTTACCCAAACTAAACTATATATTTAGTGCCATACCAATCAATTTACCAAAAAACTACTTTCTAGAGTTAGACAAAATAATAACAAAATTTATTTGGAAAAACAAACGGTCTAGAATATCAAGGGAATTAATGAAAAGAAATGCTAAGGAAGGTGGACTAGCTATGCCAGATCTTAATCTGTATTATACAGCAGCAGTCATCAAAACTGCTTGGTACTGGCAGAGGTGTAGAGTAGTCGATCAATGGAACAGATTAGGTGCAGGAGACCCAGCAGTTAATGAATATAGCAATCTATTGTTCAATAAACCCAAAGACCCCCGTTTCTGGGATAAGAATGCAGTATTTGACAAAAACTGCTGGGAAAACTGGAATACAGTATGGCAGAAACTGGGCATAGACCATTATCTAACACCATATACCAAAATCAAGTCCAAATGGGTGCATGATCTAGGTGTAAAGGATGATACTGTAAGCAATTTGGGAAAGCAAGAAATAGTTTACCTGACAGATCTGTGGAGAGGGGAAGACTTTAGGACCAAGCAAGAATTAGAGAGCATTATAAAATGCAAAATGGATAATTTTGATTACATTAAATTGAAAAGCTTCTGCACAAACAAAACCAATGTAACCAAGATCAAGAGGGAGGTGGGAAATTGGGAAAGAATTTTTACAACTTGTGTCTCTGATAAAGGACTCACTTCTAAAATTTATAGAAAATTGAGCCAAATCTATATGAATACAAGTCATTCCCCAATTGATAAATGGTCAAAGGATATAAACAGGAAGTTTTCAGAGAAAGAAATTAAAGATATCTATAAGCATATGAAGAAATGCTCTAAATCACTATTAATTAGAGAAATGCAAATCAAAACAACTCTGAGATACCACATCTCTCCAGTCAGATTGGCTAAGATGACAAAACAAGAAAGTGACAAAAGCTGGAGAGGATGTGGACAAATTGGAACACTAATACATTGCTGGTGGAGTTGTGAACCTATCCAGCCATTCTGGAGAGCAATCTGGAATTATGCCCAAAGGATTATAAATAATTTCATACCCTTTGACCCAACAATACTACTTCTAGGGTTATATCCCAAAGAGATCATAGAAGTGGGAGGAAGACCCATATGTACAAAAATATTTTTAGCAGCCCTTTTTGTGGTTGCAAAGAATTGGAAACTGAAGGGGTGCCCATCAATTGGGGAATGGCTAAACAAGATGTGGTATATGAATGTAATGGAATATTATTGTGCTATAAGAAACGAGGAGGTGACGGATTTCATAATCACCTGGAGAGACTTATACAAACTGATGCTGAGCGAGAAGAGTAGAATCAGAAGAAATTTGTATACAATCACAGACATACCATATCTGTGATGACCAACTATGACAGACTGGACTCTTTTCAGCAATGCAGTGATATAAGTTAATCCCGAAAGACTCAAGAAAGTGAGAAATGCGCCATCCAGAGATATAACTAGAAAGAACTGAGCCTGAATCCTGATGGAAGCAGACTAAATGATCTTGTTCTTTTCATTGTTTGGTTTTATTTCTTCCTTACCATCTTTCATCCCACCTAGTACAATACACCTTTGTAATTGGAATAATGTCTAATATGAATGCATTTGCAGATCCTATACTAGACTATATGCTATCGTGGGGGGAGGGGGAGGGAAGTAAAGGAAATTTGAAAATCAAGGAATTATGGAATTGAATCTTGTTAACTGAAACTAAACTAATAAATTAATTAATAAAAAAAGAAAGAAAAAAAATAAAAGTCCCCCAAATTTGAAGATGATAACCTTCATGAAATCAATAGGGCAGGTTCCCCAAGTGACTGCCCAATTCAATGGAAAAGGAAGTATTGATTTGGAAAATGGGAATCTGGGTTTGAATACCATTTCTGCTATTTGCTATATGTGTGTCCTTGAACATGTCACTTAGCCTCTCTAGATCTTGGTTTCCTTTTAGTAAAAAAAAAAAAAGTCAGACCAAATGATCTCCAAAGTCCATTTTATCTCTGAATTTCTGAGCCTGTGATTTCAAGATTCCCTCAGCATGATTCCTTTCCTTAGTTATTGTTTGCTCATCTATCTCCTATAGAGATTGAAAATGGCATAAAACATAGATTGTACTTTGCATATTCCTTAATAAAAGTTTATAAAGTGACTTTTTATCTAAACTGTAATCATGCAATCATGATCAATTCCCAATCTGGCACCTACACAAAAAAAGCCTCTCTGCCTCACTCCTTCTTGCAGGAAGAGGGGAGATTTCTTCATTGAATCACGGTAAACAGAGTCAGAGCCTCCTAGATCACAAGGTCCATGAATTAACTTCCTCTTTCCAAAGCAGCCTTCTGTTAACCTCTCTCAGTCTGTTTCCCATCTGTGTGCCTTTGCACACATGGGACACACAAACACACATGTACATTGTGTGGGACAAGCCATGGTCTGCTGCCTAGAATGCACTCCCTCTTCATCTGGTCCTCTTAGAATCTCTGCTTTCATTCAAAGCTCAGTTTGAACTCCTTACATGAGGCCTTTTTCCTGCCAGTGCAGTACTACCAACAAATAAATTGTCTCTCTCATACATCCTTATTTATATGTGTACATTTTGTCTTCCCTTATAGAATGCAAACACCTTTGTGGGCATGGACTGTTTCATTTTGGACTTTCTATCATCAACCTTAGCACAGGGCCTATCGATTAATAAATGCTTGTTGATTGATCTATCAAATATATATAACAAAAACCTGCAGCTCCTTCAACATAGATTTGTTTCAAGGCTCTGATGATATAATTTATGTGAAATGCTTTGCCAACCTAAAGTGCATATAGACACCAATTACTATGACTTATTATTGGCCAAAAAGTTTCCAAGAAAGCAGTAACTTGCATTCGTAGGAGGAGTATACTCATTTGGAAGTTCCATGAGTCCCTAAAATCACAGGTTTATTCACTATCTCTAACTCTTATTGTATTATTATTGATGCTGTTGTCTGTATAGTCAAATGACCTAGACATGGTTCTCTCTCTATGAAGAGGCTGTGCCTTCACATTCACACAGTCAGATTATTTTGACTGATTGTGTATTGGAATGATTGGCCTCTGTCAGCGATACCTGGCAAGTCAGGTATAAATAAGATTTACTAAAGGACTAGGCTACGGTGTGTGACCATTTCAGTATTTCTGGGTGCAAAAACAAGTGAAGATAACTAAGGTTTCCTCCTGTTTCCTGGAATATCCCTATAATCACTCGCTGGAGCCTCAGAGGAAGCCTCCCCTTCCTCTTAATCTCTCCGCCCTGGGTATTATGCAATTGCTTAAGGGGCTAATAGGGATTTTTCTTTATCATTGTCTCAGAGACAGGATCTAAGTCTGGAGGCAGAGACTGTCTCACCCTGGGACAATAATTCTTCAGCTAAGCAGCTGCCAAGTTGAGAGGATGACCAGGAGACATGAGCTAAAGTGGAATGATATGAGCTGGGAACAGCTCAGTGAGACCCTCTCTACCTGAGGCAACCAGGCTGAGTGTTTTGACTTAACTAATAGATCAGTACTTGCTTGGATCTAATGACTGATTATCTTTTTCACTACTGAATTGACTGGTAGTTTTGGACAATTGCAAACCTGATCCCATTTACAAATCCCAAATGTTATTTCCAGAGTGCTGATGATTCCCTAGAGAACCTGCAATGAGTCATGGTAGTCTGAAGTGCCTGGATTTGCCAATCTATAAAATAGGGGGAAATAAATCACAGCTCATTTCATATGTGCAAAGCAGAGCAATTTGTTAACAACAAGAGATTGAGGCTACAGAGAAACTCTAATCTAGTCCTGGCATTTCTGTCATTCATCCCTCAGTGTTTTCCCCAAGCCCTAGACCAGTGCACATCACTCTGACGCTAAGCACCTGTATCTGAAATACTCAAGCCCTGTGCTTTGGCTCAAATTTCCAGTTTTATTCAAATATAATTGTGGACAACAGGACTACCCCAAAACCTCATTGTTCTTCTTTCCTGAGTCTGAGAGGAAAATATTTCACAACTTAGGTAACTGTCTCCCTGGCCTTCTTCTCCCATTCACCCCCATTATATCTATGATCTCTTTCCCCTTCCTTATCCATGTTTTGGAATGCTGTCAACAGTGTGTAAATTTGTGCTTTTTACCAACCAAAACCTAATCAGACCAAACACTGGGTAATCTCCCAATCACCAAGTTTATAGAAACTGTTTTTATTATCTTAACGGCAGTTACATTTGTTCTTCAGAAAATGATCTTGGTTTCATGTTTTTTGTTTTGTTTTTGTTTTGGCTTTTTGGAGGGGGAAAGGCAGGGCAATTGGGTTTAAGTGACTTGCCCAAGGTCACACGGCTAGTAAGTGTTAAGTGTCTGCGGCCGCATTTGAACTCAGGTCCTCCTGACTCCAGGGCTGGTGCTCTACTCACTGTGTCACTTAGCTGCCCTGGTTTCATTTTTATAAAGTAATATTTCTAATTAATTTACATATATTTATTTTAAAAGGTTGGACATAGTGAAAAGATCACTGGCTCTGTGGTCAGAAAACCTTGGTGCAAATTCTGCAGTAGACTTCACCTTTGTGACTTTGGACAAATCACTTCTCTTGTCTGGGTCTGTTTCCTCATTTTTTAAATGAGAAGGTTGGGTTAAATGACTTGCAAGGTTCTGGCCTGCTCTATACATGCATCTAGAGTCTAGATCTATTAGCCTATGATTCCATGTATATATTTCATCTAGACTTACACATTTATAGGTCTGAGAATGTCCCTGTGTGAAAACTTTCTCCATCAAACCAACAATCGAAGACCTGCCTAGGACACTGAGAGGTTAAGTCACTTTCTCATGATCACAAAACTAGTATATGACAGCCATCAGAGTTGAACATAGGTCTTTCTTACTCCCATTTACATAATATTACTCTCTGAAAAACATAATTTTGATGATTTTAACTTTATATAACAGTAACATTACCCTGATGATTCAAGCTCTTCCTTGGGAGGGCTCTGACACTAAACAGCTTTGTGACCTTGGAGAAGTCATTAACTTCTATTCTCTCACTTGAAAAATGAGATGATTTCTCTTTAAGATAAAAGGAATCTCTAAAAATTCAGAATCTAGGAGAAAGGGCTCCCTGAATTCAATTTAATAATCACTTATGAGGCACCTACTATGTGCAAAGCATTGTGCCCGATATTTGAACTGAGTTCTATATATTATGTCACAACCTAAGCCTTATTCATATTCCCCTCATTTCTCTTTACCTTAATTTGTCCCCCCCTCAGTTCACACACACACACGTCCCTAACTTTTCACCAAGCTGTTGACAAAATAAAAACTATATATATATATATATATATATATATATATATATATATATATATATATATATATATGCCTCTAAAGAGTATTGTTAGTGTTAATGGGTAACTAAAAGTAAAGAACTTAAAAGGTCCTGGAAAAGAATGGTGCCACATAAGTTCATTCCTTAGGCAATTATACTCAGAGAGAAAGAAAACAGCTATTTACAATTCTGTGTCCATGACATATGCATTGACCCTGGGGTTCAGAAGTCTTTTCACATCCAGGATCTTACTAGGGACAAGAGACAGATTCCAATTTGCTGTATGAAGCTTGATCAGTAGTGCTACAGTCTTATGCTGGTCTCCTTTACTGCCCATGGACCTGACCCCTTTCTAGACTGGGTGCAGATGCAATCTGTGATATCCTAATACCTGGGAAAATGTCCTACTCACTAAAAGTGGAAGACAAGAGGAAACATCCACTAATCACCATGAGTTTCTAGATCTAGATAACTCTGGATGAATTGGCTACCTGGCTAGTGAAAGTGAGAAAGGATTCTACCTTCAAGACTTCAGAAAAACCTCTGCCTTGTTTGGTTAAGTCCTAGTTCTCTCACTTGTAAAGTCTCACCCCTGTAACTTCCCCCCCCCCCCCCATCACCCTTAATGTTAGTGCCTTCCCTTCCAGGTTATCTCTATTTTATCCTGTCTGTATCCTATTGGTATATAGCTTTTGTGGAGGGAGAGGGGGGCTGTTGTCTCTCACTCTGCCTTGTGCTGCCTATAAGTGACACATGGCAAAGGCTCCACTATGGCTACTACAGACTTTGTGGAACCTCATGGAACTCCAGCCACCAGCCTAGAAGTGAGAACTCTAGTCAAGCAGTCACTTATTTGGTCTAAATGGTTCTGCCAGAAACTCTGAGGGTCTTCTCCTCCCAGATTAATTTTTTTTGCTTTTTTTTTTTGGAGGGGGAAAGCAGGGCAAATTGGGGTTAAGTGACTTGCCCAAGGTCACATGGCTAGTAAGTGTTAAGTGTCTGAGGCCAGGTTTGAACTAAGGTCTTCCTGACTCCAGGGCAGGTGCTCTATTCACTATGCCAAAAAGCCACCCCCCAGATTAATTTTTTTATGAAGGCAAACTAGTCCATCTGTTGCCTCAATTCTTACCCAGCCTTTAATTAATGAATAGGCATTTCCTCAAGAGAAATCATGAAAGAGCATAGCTTAAAAAGACCAGGGGCCCCCACTGCAACTGGGGCCATTGACAGTCATCCTGACTTATGTCTTGCCACTCAACTGTCATGCTGCCATAGAAGAGAGTGAGGTTGATACTTTGTACAGCCCTACCTCGTTTAAATCCAATTCACTTGCAAATCAAGACATGGCCCTCCTGATGTCATTGGTCCTCTTCAAGAAGGAAGGATGAACAACAACAGCAATCTGGTCTAAATACTGCCAGACAACCCATTTGGATGATTCTATCACTAAGACAACTAACTGCTTTCTAACTGAACTAACTATCCATTGTTCTTTTGTGGAAAAAGTCTTCCACAGAATACTGAAGTTTAAAAGAATCTCTCATAATTCAATCCCAGGAAAACAGTTAATTCCCTTCATAACATATCAGACAAGTGGTCATCCTGCCTTTGCTTAAGAAGTTCAATTGAAGGGAAGCCCACTTCCTCCTGAGGCACCCCATTCCATTTTGGAACAACTCTACTGGTTGGGAAGTTTTCCAGACATCAAGCCTAAATCTGACTCTCTCAGACTTCCCCTCCTTGCTCCTAGAGCTGCCTTGTAGGGTCAAGATGAACAAGATCAATCTCTCTTCCATGTGCCAGCACTTCAAATGTTTGAGGACTTCTGTCACTGCCTCCCTAGCCCCAGCCTTCTCTTCTCCAGACTAGAACAAAAGCCCTTGGAATGCTGCCAACCTGTGTAGTATCATGTCCATGTTGCTGCCTCCTCAATAGGACAACTTAGTCAGGTTAATGGTTCCTACCAAAAATAAGATTTTTACATGCATGTACACACACACATACACACTTGTGTATGGAAATTATGGCAATGACAGATATAATGACATGGGGAGGGGAAAGGAGGATAGCATAGGATATTCAAGATTTTTAGGATGGGAGAGGAAAGAAAGAAAATACAATGCCAAGTTATTTTTCCAGAACACCCAACACTTCAGTGTGATGGGTAGAAAATGGTACTTTTCCAGAAAACAACCCTATCATTGTTACCAAGGCTTTCCGTGGCAGTTAATATTTTCAAAGCCTTTGACAATTGCTTTTCTTCCTGATAAGTGGTATAGAAGGAATGTAATCATACTTTTATTATTAACTATTCTACTTCCATGCACACTAGCTCCCACATAAATGCTCTTATTGTATCTGTAACTCATTCTCACATATCGGCCCCCATGAATACTCCTCTTCAACTCATCTTTTCTACACACACCACACAATCTCAATCTCACCTATATGCAATATACAATCTCTCTCTCTCTCTCTCTCTCTCTCTCTCTCTCTCTCTCTCTCTCTCTCTCTCTCTTCTCTCTTCTCTCTCTCTCTCCACACACACACACACACACACACACACACACACACACACACACACACTCTATCTCAATTTTCTTTCTTTCACACCTGTGTATATATACACTTGCTCTAACAATTCCAGTGAATTATTCCTTACTGGAAGAATAAGGAGGTTAGAAACCACAACACATTCCTCCTTCCTCTTGTCTCTCATTCTTTCACACTAAGGTCCAGCCAGCCCCGTCCAAGTGTCATACTTACTGCCAAAGCCTGCAGGAAACTTCATGAAGTGAGAATAATTTCCATACATGTTTACTGTTCAGTTCATCTTTCTCTCTCCTCTCTCTTTCTTTCCTCTTCTCAATAGTCCTGCCTCTCCCAGCTATTAGGCAAAGCCGGGACTCCTTCAACTTGGTATGGGAAGAGCAGTCATCATCCCCTGGCAGCCACTAGGAGTACAGGGGCCGTCCGCTCGCCGAGATTAATTAGGAAGGAGCCTGTCTCTGGACGGCAGAGACCTCAGAGAGTGTTGCAGGCAGCTGTGGCAGCAGCAGCTGGTGTGTGGCAATCAGAGCGCTTGCTGCTGTTACTGCCGCCTCTGCTGCTGCCGCCGCTACTGCTGCTGCTGCTGCGACTGCGACTGCCCCTCAGCTTCAGCTCAGGGCTAGGCTTCTGTGCCCCAACTATCTGAGCTCCTTACACGATCGCTAAGGACTCCATCAGTGGCACAATCTATCAGCTGGGAAGTCAATCGATGTCTGACCGCATCGGCATAGGTCAGGAGTGAGGAGGGAGGGATCAGGCAATGCGAAGACTCTTTGGGGGCGTTTTCTTTCTGTGGCACTTTTCCCCCTCCAAAAAAAAAATCAATGTGGTTTTATTTAAAAAGGCATTTTCTCTCACTCTAGCGTTTCCTCATTCAATGCAGCTGGTATTTGACCCGTGACAGGAACTTGGGGAGAAGGGAGGAATGAAGCTCTTCCAAGAGAGCACAATTAACAGAGCAAGAGACTGAGTCATGAAGAGGATCATGGAGCCAGGGCAGGAAGGGAGTGAACTTCCTCCTTTTACAGATGGGGAAATTGGGGCCCAAAGAGTTGAAGTGACTTTCCCAAGGTCACACAGGTGATAGAGGTCAGATTTGCAACCTCATTCTCCGACTCCAAAGCCAGTGTTCTTACCACTGTACCACACTGCCTCCCCAAGTGGAAGTAGCTGGAGCCTTCTCTCTACAGGCTATGAGTTCTCGTGAGTGTGACGTCCCTTATGTCTCTCAACAGCTTCACCTGAGAGATTTACAGGAGGGCGACCCGAGGGTCTGACTTGGCAAAGGAACAAAGAAGGGCTTCCTTCCACAGAATAGAATCTTGGGGAGCGCTAGGCACTGGACCGGGAACTGCGTACAGAGACGAAAGCAAAAAAACGACCCCTGCCCTCAAGGTGTTGGGAAACTAGAGTAGCCTTTGGTTTTGTGAAGACTCTTTCCACGTCTAATTTTCTGAAAGCCTTTGCCATTTATCACATCTCAAATGAGAGACTGGCAAATTGAACTGCGAAACGCTCTTAGACACAGCTCACTCACAGTGGGAGACAGGACAGCCTATCAAGGTAGAGAGGGAGTATTGACTGGACCCTGGGGTTATTTCCCTAATGTCTCAATGGAGGAATACATTAATCATCCCAAAGCACTATTTTTATCTTTTCACTCTCCTGTCCAAAAAAGAAAGAAAGAAATCAATGACTCCTAGCTACCACAAGACGAAGCTCTACTTCTGACATTTAAGGGACTGATTGCAATCTGGATTCTAGCATACTTTTCCAATCCTATTTCCCACTATTCCTGCTTCATGAACCAATTCAATCCAAACAGTGTACCGGGCATTTGAGATTGGGAGACAAAATGAAGACCATTCCCTAGCCTCAAGGAACTTACATTCTACCCGGAAGATTACATAACCCCATACTGCTTCAGGCAGACTTCTACTCTCTAGCCTCCAAAGAATCCATACTTATTCCCACTCCTGTACGAAGAGGTAAGATGCAAAAGAGCATGTCAGTTTGTCCTCAGAGGATCCAGATTCCAATCCTGATTCAGCAATTTATTAGATGCATGACCTTTGGCAAGCCTTAGCCTTAGTTTTCTCACATATGAAATCCTGCCTTCTGCAAGAAGCCCTTCCTAATCCCTCTTGATGCTAGTGCATTTCCTCCAAGGTTATCTCCAGTTTATCCTGTCTATATTCTCTTTGTATATAGTTGTTTGCGTATTGTATCCCTTCATTAGAACGTGAGCTCCTTGAGAGCAGTAAACTGTTTTGTTTTTCTGTCTCCCCAGCACTTAATACAATGTCTGCATATAGAAGGTGCTTCTTGACTTAACATGAAGGGGTTTAGATTAGAAAATCTTTGAAGTCCTTCCCAGATTTAAACCCTCCTAAAATTCTGTGTTCCCATCATTTGGCTCCTCAATTGGCAAACCCTCTCCTCTGTTCTGTTTAACCAACTCTTACTCAACCTTTCAAGCCTAGTTCAATTCTTCCCCCTAAGACTTTCTCTGACTTCTGCAATGCATAAAAAACAAAAACAAACCAAAAAAACACCCTCTCTTACAAACTCTGTTTCTTATCTTACATCTCACTTAATTCTTCATCAGATCCTCTCTTTTGACACTCCTCACACTGTTGGCTCATATTTTCTAACTTCACACATGTTACAGATCATGGATTTTCCAGGGTTAAGAGTTAGGTCAAACTGTTTTGAGTGACTAGAGGCCCAATTTAGAAGAGTCTACCATGTCCTAGGGATTGATGAAATCAACACAATGTCATCTGAAAACAAAATTAGTGACCTAATTATCTATAGGGAATACTTCTTCAGTGGGGAATATTTCCTGCACTGGCCATTCTCCATGATGGTGGCAAGCATATCATTTGGTCAGCATATCATTTTCAAAGCCTCTGTTGACATCAATAATCAGAAGGTCAATGAACAAAGTTATCTCTTACAGCTATTGTTTCCCCTTTCAAGGAAGCTTGTTCGATCTTGACATATGCAAGCAAAGTGCCTAGTTGAGGGACAATTTTTAAAGAGATGTTTTGCTCTACAAACCAAATGATCATAACATGATAAATTTAGAGTTAGAAGGAGTTCAATCCACTCATTTAAAATCTTTTTTTTAAAGTAATTAGGGTTAAGTAACTTGCTCAAGGTTACATGGCTAGTTATTTATGTGTGGGTGCTAAAGACTGATGCCAGAACTGATCCCGGGACCTCCTAACTCCGGGGCTCACTGTGCCACCTAGCCACCCCAAAAATGTCTTTTTTAATTAAAAACATTTATTTTGTCTTCCTCTCACCTCCCATCAAAAAATTTAAAGAAGAAAACTCTTGTGGCAAATATGCATGGTTGTACTGTAAGAAAATAATAAAAGGGGTGGTTTCAAAGAAAACTGGAAAGACTTTTGTATGAACTGATGCAGAGCTAAGTAAGCAGAACCAGGAGAACAATATATTATAAAACAATATTGTAAAAATGGACATTTTTTAAAGACTTAAGAATTCTAAACAATGCAATGACCATCCTCCTCATTTTATAGATGAGAAAAATAAAGCACAAAGGGATTAAGTAACTTGCCCAGGGTCACATAACTCTTTTGCAACAGAAACTTGGTTGGCTCTCTCTTGCCTTTAGGTTAAAAAACAAACCACCTTGTGTTTGATATTAGAAATCTTTCTCAATCTGACTCTCCCTTGCCTATACTTCCAAGTTAAATAGATATTATTTCCCCTCAGATACCCCACACTCCAACCAAACCAAACTGCTTTATTGTTGTTTAGTCATGTCCAATACTTCCTGACACCATTTGGGGTTTCCTTGGCAAAGATACTAGAGTGATTTGCCATTTCCTTCCCCAGTTCATTTTTATAGATGAGCAAACTGAGGCAAAGAGAGTTAAGGGACTTCCTCAGGGTCACACAACTAATAAGTGTCTGAGGCTAGATTTGAACTCATGTCTTCCTGACTCCAGACCTGGCACTCTATTCATTGTGCCACCTAGTTGCCCCTGGTACTCTTTACTGTTTCCCATATTGCCCTACTGTGTGCTGTTACATAGGTTGCCCCCAATACCTAGAAAGTTCTCTCTTTTCCCTTCTGCCTCTTGGAGCTCTGAGTTCCCTTCAAGATTTATCTCAAGTGTTACTTTCTACAAGAAACCTTTCCCAATCTCCTGAGTTGTTCATTCTCCCTTAATCACTGTGTATTTTGTTTGTTTGGGTGCGTGTGTGTCTGTGTGTCTCTGTGTGTCTCTTTTTTTTTTCTGTTAACATATTGCTTTCCCAGTAGGAAGTAGCTCCCTTAATAGTGGAGTTGTATCCTTAGTGCCTAATACATAGTAGGTTTCTTCATATATAAAAATTGTGATTATATTTTCACTACCTATCCATAAGGCTCTTTGAGAAATAGGTAAGACAGTGTTTTAAAGCACTTTGTAAGGGTTAAAGCTCTATTTAAAAACATAAACCAGAGGAATCTAGGTGGCTCAGTGAGCAGAGGATTGGTCCTGAAGTCAGGATGACCTGAGTTCAAATCCAGCCTCAGACACTTGACACTTAACTAGCTGTGTGACCTTGGGCAAATCACTTGCATTGCCTTCCCCCCCCCTCCAAAAAAAAAGCCCCATAAGCCAATAATCAACTTGTTTAGTTCCTGGTAAAAAGCAGTTCACAAGGTTCCCTGAGATCCCAGAAGCTTCCTGCTTACACTATCACTAGAACATCGATTTTATACCCTTTGCCCAAAAATCCTCACTGCTGAGTTTCAGGCCAATCCATCAAATAGCACCAGTCTGTCTCACAATGTCCTGACTCACAACAGCCATGAATGTGGAAGAAGGAGAGTCAACTTAAATGCCCCCATTTGCATCAGAGCTTCCTGGCCCACAAGCCAAAGAGGAACATTGCCCTCCTCTTCTGGCTGCTGGTGATGCTATCCAAACTGTTGCCTGTGGGCTGGGTACCACGGCCAGGGCATCACTGTCTCCTCACACTTTCCATTTTTGCAGTGGTCTATTATACCATGTATAGAAGCCCTCTTGGGACAATTGAGATTTGGTCTGGTGGCCTCTCTTTGGGCAAGGAGGAAATAAAGGCTACTTTGTCTTACAGGCTGTTTTTACCTGGGAGAGTCACTGAGTGGAAGATTTTTAGTAAAGTAATTCTTCCTATGAACCCTTAGGCTCTGAGTGGTCTCATACCAAAGGCAGAGCTTCTTTGAGACAACCCCATTGCTGTTGATTATTTCCATATAGCCAACTTGCTGAGGTTAGCCCATCTGGTGTACTGACATTAAGTCTGGACTGCTTTGGGGTTGCTAAGAATCTGGCGAGATTTTAAGACAAAAAGTTGTCACTCACTACCTCATCTTTGTTTTTTTGCATGATATCAGGAGCCCTGCTTAGGGTAAGAGACTTTGGTTGTTAGCTAAAGGCAAAACCCACTTGTTTGCATCCCCTGAGGCACAGGTCCTACTTTGGGGTCATGTGTCTGTGTCCTGTCATGGGCTCATCATTCCTTGCAAGACAGTTGGCTTACAGGTTCTTGTGTAAGGCAGAGATCTGAGACAATACCTTTACTTGGAAATAATTGGGAGTCTAAGAGAAGCATTTGCCCATGATACCCAAAGCCAAGGATTCCATTCACTTCAACAATGGGTCATAGACTTTGCATTGGAAGGAGCCTGAGAGGCAACCTAGTTGAACCTTTCGTTTTGCAGGGAAGAAGCAGAGTCCTCTAATAATATGTATTAAGAGAAAGGACCAGAACTCAAACTCAGTTCCCCTGCTACAAAACCAGAACTCTTTCCCCTGCACCATGCTATCTTGTTGTGCACTCATAAATATATCATGTTGTTCAGTCATTTCGATTGTATTTGATTCTTCACAACCATATTTGGGGTTTTCTCACAAAGATATTGAAGTGGTTTGCCATTTCTTTCTCCAGCTCATTTTATAGATGAGCAGCTGAGGCAAACAGGGATAAGTGACTTGCCCAGGGTCACACAGCTACTAAGTGTCTGAGACTGAATTTGAACTGAGGTCTTCCTGACTCCAGACCTTGTGCTCTATCCACTGTACAACCTAGATACCCCCAAAATGTATCATATCACTATATCATGACTAACAGCCAAAGGGAAGGAAATGAGCAAGTCCCTACTTTGCTAAGCAATTTACAACTATTATCTCATTGGATCCTTACAACAATCTTGAGTGGCAGGTGCTGTTATTGCCCCCTTTTGACAGTTAAGGAAACTCAAGCAAAGAATAAGTGACTTGCTTAGGGTCACACAATTAGTAAGTATATGAAGCCAGAATTGAACTCAGGTCTTTCTGTTTCCAAGTCCAGACCTCTATCCACCTAGCTGACTATAATTACATAGAGATGGAGAACAAGTAGTTAATTCATGAATTGGGATCCTATTTTTATTTTTGTCCATCTTTTGGCTTTCTCATTGTATTGCCGTCAGTAAAATTGTCAATGAAATGAATATCCACAAGTGTGCAGGAATTTCATACTTCCATACCATAGGAAGGATTCAGGTCCAGTCCACATTTCTTTTTGCTTTTTGCCTTTTTTTGAGGGCAATTGGGGTTAAGTAACTTGCCCAAGGCCACACAGCTAGGTTTTTGTTTGTGTGTGCGTTAAGTGTCTGAGGTCGGATCCGAACTCAGGTCCTTCTGACTCCAGGGCCGACGCTCTACTTACTGCACAACCTAGCCGCCCCCAGTCCACATTTCTTTATAGTGACATATGTAGTCAAGACATCTGGCCTTTCTGGACTTCAATGACTCTGGAAGAGAGTGTGAGGCTCTTTGTACAATTCTTCCATGCTTAAATCCAATCCATACTCAAGTCAAAACATCACCCCCATGATGTCACTGGTTATCTTCAAAAATTAAAGATGTAAAGAATTTCACAGAGCTGTTTTAAGCATCAGATAATATAGTAAAGTGCCTTTCAAACCTTGCTATAGAAATTATTGTGATTACAATTATAGGAGATGTCATGTGCAAGAGGGATCAAAGTTGTTCTGCTTGACCAAACTATAGAGAGAGGAATGGGCGGAAAGTGTAGAGGGGCAAATTTCAGGTGAATATTAAAAAAAAAAAAACCTTCCTAATAATTAGAGCTATTTTCCTGGAGACAGGTTCTCTCTTACCAGAGATTTTGAAACAAAGACCAGATGACCATTTGTTGGTTTTATTATAAAGGGGATTCTTTTTCAGGCATAGTTTGGACTAGAGAACTTCTGAGGTATCTTCTAATTCTGATGATTCTGGTATGGCTATGCCAATATCTGTTATAACTTCTATTAATAATGATAATAACTGGGGAGGTTAGGTGGCACAGGGAATAGAGCACTGGCACTGGAGTCAGGAGGACCTGAGTTCAAATCGGGCTTCAGACACTTAACATTTACCAGCCATGTGACCTTGGGGAAGTCACTTAATCCCAATTGCCCTTCCAAAAAGCAATAATAATAATAATAATAACAATAACAATTTACACTGCATAGCAAGCAGTTTGTACTTTCAATGTGCTTCTACATCTATTTTATTCAGTCCTCTTGATCCCGTGAGTTAGATGGAATATAAATATTATTCTCCCATTTTGCAAATGGAAAAACTGACACAAAGCAAGGTGAAGAAGCTTAAAGTCATGCAGTGGGTTACTGGCTAAGTTGGGACTAGAATCCAAATCTCCAAACTTCCTACTAGTATTCTACTTACTAGATCATACTGCCATTAATCAATGGTATGCTTCTACCACATGTATATTTCTATCTCCTCTCATATTTCTTCATAGTCTGCTTCTTTTTTTGGCTAAAACTTCCAACCCCACACTTTCTCATGTTACAGCAGTAACCTTCCACCTTTGCCACCTTGACTGGATGCTTCTAGGTCCAGCATCTGTCCTCTTCTACCAACACTGCACTTTCTCACAACTAAGGCATAATAATGAGCCTAGGATAAGTCTATTTACAACAGATGTGTCAAATCACTAACAACAGAGTGATAAAAAAAATTATATGACTGAAGAACAATTTGACCAGTGGCTGGCTTTTAAATATCTTCAGTCTCAACAACTTCCTTTCCTGACTTCCTTTAAGCCTCAACTAAAATGGGAGCTTTCCCCAACCCCTACAAATTCTAGTGCCTTCCCTTTGTTAATTCTTTCCAATTTATCCTATATATAGCTTGCTTCATATTGTTGTTTGTCCTTCATTCTCTAAGAGGACCAATGACATCATGAGAGTGATAAATTGTGAGTGAGTTGGATTTAAGTGAGACAGGGCTGTGCAAAGTCATTAGCCTCACTCTCCTCCAGAATCATCAGCATCCAGTGGAAAAACATAAGTCAAGATGATTGGCGATGGGCCAAGATTCAGTGAGATAGACTTGTTTGTGTATTGTCTTCTCTATTAGATTATAAACTTTTTGAGGGCAGGTATCGTCTTTTCCCTCTCTATATATCCCTAGTCCTTAGCCCAGTGTCTGGCACACAGCAGGCAGTTAATAAATAATTATTGATTAATTGACTGATTGAACAAGTTTCCCTAAGGTCACATTACTCATCCTATTCCTTTGCCATTATGGAGTCTGCCATGACTCAGTCATGACCCCAGAACCTCTATATGGATATTCCTTCAAGTCTGGTGTTCATTTCTTGGTACATTTGACTAGGCATTGGCTATGCCCAATTCACTAGGCTTAGACCTTTGATAGGGATATAACAGGTGTGTTTGTACCCAGATAGCTGATCCTACCTGCCTGTTCAATACTCTTGGCAAGCTTCCTAGGACTCTGGTGGAAGTTCCACCCCAGCCCCAACAGTGGCATCCTCCAACCCAATTTCTTTAGGGAAGGCAGACTAGCATGACAGAACCTGCCCTAGACTTGAAGCCACGAGAACTAGGTTTTAGTCTTGGCTTTGTAATTCAGTTATAGGAAAATCATTTAACTTCTTTCCTCAGTTGGTTATCTAAAAAATGGGCATAATAGTGGTAGACAGATTTATAGAGTGCTTTGAAGTTTGCAAAATGCTTTATACACTTTATGTCATTTAATCTTTTAAATAACTCTACAAAGAGGTATTATGATAGGGTAGTTAGGTGGGCACAATGGATAGAGGTCTAGGCCTGGAGTCAGAGAGACCTGTGTTCAAATCCAGGTTTAGATATTTACTAGCTGAGTCATCTTGGGTAACTCACTTAACCGATGCCTGACTCAGTTTCCTCATTTGTAAAATAGGGATAATAGTACAGCCTACCTCCCAAAGTTGTTGCAAATATTAAATTAAATAATGTTTGTAAAGTATCTAGCACATAGGAGGTATTATATAAGCAATAGTTAATATTATTAATCCCTTTTTACAATTGAGGAAACCAAGACAGAAAGTAATTAAGTGATGGACTAGGGTCACCCAGCTAGGAAATGTCTAAAGGTATATTTAAATACTCCAAGGCCTATAATCTATCCATTGTGCCACCTACGTGCCTTAATAATTATTTTTGGCTCCTGCTTAATAGGACAGTTGTGAGAAAAAGTAATTTGTAAAACTGAGAACTCATATTCTGTTCTTGCCTATTGACTGCATCCACTATAAATTTTTATATTGTAGAAAGGCATCTTTTCTACTCCTTCCTAATGGGATCAATTATGTTGATCTAGAAGAGATAATTTAAGGAATTACTGGACTACTTGAAAGTCATGATAAAAAAGAACCTAGACCATATATTTCAAGAAATTATAAAGGAAAATTTCCCTAATATCTTGGATCCAGAGGGTATCATAGAAATTTAAAGAATCTATCAATCACTTTCTAAGAGAGAACCCAAAATGAAAACTACCAGGAATAATATAGCTAAGTTCCAGAGATCCCAGGACCAGGAGAAAACATTGCAAGCAGCAGGAAAAAAATTCAAATATCATGGAGTCACAGTTAGGATCACGCAAGATTTAGCAGCTTCCACATTAAAGAAGCAGAGGGCTTGGAATGTGATATTCCTGAAGGCAACAGAGATGGGATTACAACCTAGAAGAACTTGAGTATAATGCTTCAGGGGGAAATGTATATTTAATGAAATAAAGGACTTTCAAGCACTTTTGGTGAAAAGACCAGAGCAGAATAGAAAATTTGACATTCAAATACAGGATACAAGAGAAGCATAAAAAGGTAAACATGAAAGAGAAATCAGAAGGGACTTGATAAGGTTAAACTGTTTATATTCCTGTATAGGAACATGATAGATGTAAATCCTACGAACTTTATAATTATTAGGGCACTTAGAAGGAGTGTACATAGACAAAGGGCACAGGTATGAGTCAATTATGTTGACCCAATTAAAAAAAAAAAACCCAGGGGTAAGAAAGAGGGATGCACTGGGGAAAAAAGAAAAGGAAAGGTATGGGGGAAATTACCTCAGATGAACAAAGGAAGAGTTTTTACAGTGGAAGGGAAAATAGGAGGAGAGGAAGGCAATGCTTGAACCTCACTCTCATCAGAATTGGTTCAAAGAGGGAAGAATGCACACACACACACACACACACACACACACACACACAGAGTTGGGTTTATACATCTATCTTACCCAAAAGTGGATCAGAGAAAGGGGAAGAATGATGAAAGGGGAAAAACGATAAAAGGGAGGCTGACTTAAAGGGAGCAGTGGTCAGAAGAAAAAACTAACTTTTAAGGAGGGATGGAGTAAAAATAGAGAGGAGAAACAAAGGAAAATAGGAGGGAGGGAAATATACAATTATCAATCATAACTGAATGTGAATTGGATGAACTCACCTATAAAACAAGAGTGGATAGCAGAATGGATTATAAACCAGAATCCAACAATATATTGTATACAAGAGATATACTTGAAACAGAAAGACACATACTGAAAATGTTAAAATAAGAGGCTGGAGCAGAATCTATTATGCTTCAACTGAAGTAAAAAAAAAAAAGACAGAAGTAGTAATTGATCTTAGACAAAGCAAAAGCAAAAATAGACCTAATTAAAAGAAATAATCAGAGAAACTACATTTTTCTAAAAGGTACCACAGACAATGAAGTAATATAAAAAATGTTATAGCAAGTTTCTCTGATAAAGGTCTCATTTCTCAAATATATGGGGAACTAAGTCATATTTATAAACACAAGAGCCATTCCCCATCTAATAAGTGATCAAAGGTTATGAACAGGCAGTTTTGAGAAGAAGAAATCAAAGCTATATATAGTTGTTTGAAAAAAATGCTCTAAATCACTATTGATGAGAGAAATGTAAATTAAAACAATTCTAAATTACCACCTCACATCTATCAGGTAGCCTAATATGACAAAAGGAAAATGACAAATGCTGGATGGGATTTGGAAAAATTGGCACCCTAATGTACTGTTGATGGAGTTGTGAGCCAGTCTAACCATTCTGGAGAACAATTGGGAACTATGCCCAAAGGTCTATAAAACTGTGCATACCAAAAAAAAAAACCCAAAACTGTGCATACCTTT
The DNA here is from genome assembly GCA_011680675.1 of Gymnobelideus leadbeateri. Lineage (NCBI taxonomy): Eukaryota > Metazoa > Chordata > Mammalia > Diprotodontia > Petauridae > Gymnobelideus > Gymnobelideus leadbeateri. The sequence goes on from WOXC01005067.1 coordinate 253,740, forward strand.
TGACCCAACTATACCACTACTAGGTCTATATCCAAAAGAGATCAAAGGAAAAGGACCTACATGTGCAGCAAATATATACATATATAAATATAAACTTTTTATGGTGGGAAAGAATTGAATTTTTAAGGGATACGCATCAATTGGGGGATGACTAAATAAGGTGTAGTATATGATTGTGATGGAATACGATTGTGCTTTAAGAAATGACAAACAGGATGCTCTCAGAAAACCATGGGAACACCTATATGAATTGATATACAGTGAAGTGAGAAGAACTAGGGTATGTACATACATATGCACAGTAACAGCAATATTGTAATGATGATCAAATGTGAAAGACTTAGCTACTCTGCTCAATACAAAGATCCAAGATAATTCTGAAGGACTCAGGATGAAAAATGCTGTCCACCTCCGAAGAGAGAGAAGTGATGAAATGAGTGCAAATTGAAGTATAAGTTTTTCACTGTCTTTTTCTTGCTTTTTTTGCAACATGGCTAATATGGAAGCATGTTTTGCATGCTTTTACTTGTATGTTTGATATCATATTGCTTACCTCCTCAATGGATGGGATTGGGGTTAAAGGGAGCAAAAATATTTTGGAACTAAAAAGTTTTTTAATGTTTAAAATAAATTATATATATATATATATATATATATACACACACACACACACACACATATATATATGCATATATACATATTAAATCTTTAATTTACACAAGATGTAAAGCAGTATGATATTGTGGCTAGAGAAGTTGTCTAGGAACCATGAAGGCCTGGATTCAATTGCTACTTCTGATACATAATGGCTGGGTACTATTAAAAATAGTCACATTTATATAATGTTTTAATGCTTGCAAAGTGCATTACAAATATTTCATTTTATCTCCACAGGAAACCTAAGTGGCAGGTGCTACTATTATCCTCATTTGAAGAAACTGAGGAAAATAGAAGTTAAATGACTTGCTTAAAGTCACATAGCTAGTAAGTGTCCAATACAGGATTTGAACTCAGTTCCTCCCTGACTTCAAGTCTAGTGCTTGCCCCATTGTACCACCTAGCTTCCTGGGGGACACATGGATCTTGCATCAGAACTTAATCTCTTGGCTTGATTTGGTTTTCCTTGGCTTTCCTGGCCTCAATTTGCTGCAACCTGTCTTTTGCCCCTGTCTACTGATTCTTCTGTACAAACATCAGGACCCACCTCTAGAACTTGATATTTACTGTTGGCATACAAACCCTATTGTTCAGTCTTTGACCTTCAGCCTCAGATGTTGACCACATGTTGTTATCTCTATTCCTGGTTCTTCATGTACTACTCACCACCTCATGGAACAAACGACTATTCTTAACACTGGTGGCTTCATCACCATGAATAGCCAGCAAGCATACTCATGGAGGGGATATACACATAGAATGATAAATAGCAATGAAACTTAGCACATAGTTAATGTCACCTGAGCGATGCAGACAGTAAATGCCTGAGGAGATCAATGGGAACTCTCTACTCTAGCACTCATCTCTACCATCCCAAAGTCATAATGAGTTAATGCCAGACCTGGGGCTAAAACCCTGGAAGTCCCTTGACCATCAGGCTAGTACTTTCTACCACATTACATCACCTCTCCTCTAACAGCCACTTATTTTATGTACCAATTAATTTAGAGCCAATTATTTACTGCCTTGAGGCAGCATGGTAGAATAGATAGAAAGAGAGGCTTGAAGCTAGAAAGATCTGAATTCATGTCCCAGATGCATTCTGGCTATGTGACCCTGGGCAAGTCATTAATCTTTTAGTGCACTAGGTGACTCTCTCTTAGACTCTAAGTGGCAGAGAAAATGACAACTTGTATAAGGAGAAGGAATCTTCTCACCTGAGAGTTTCCTACAGGAATGGAATTGCAGGTTCTGTATCTATCATTATTTACTCTCTTACACTTTTGTTGTTGTTGTTTAGTCACTTAGTCATGCCCAGCTCTCTGTGACCCTGTTTAGGGTTTTCTTGGCAAAGATATTGGAATGGTTTGCCATTTCCTTTTTCCAGCTCATTTTACAGATGAAGAAACTAAATGTGATATTCCAGAGGGGAAAGGAACTAGGATGACAACCAAGAAGACCCTACCCAGTGAAATTGAGTATAATTCTTCAATGGGAGAAATGGACATTTAATGAGATAGAGAACTTCAAGCATTCCTGATGAAAAGATCCAAGTGCAATAGAAACTTTGACTTTCAAATACAAGATTTAAGAGAAACATAAAAGAGTAAACATGAAAGGGAAACCATAAGGGAGTTAATGAGGTTAAACTATTTGCATTCCTATATGGGAAGGTGATACTTGTCACTCCTAAGAATTTTATAATTATTAGAGAAGTTAAAAGAAGTATACATAAACAAAGGGCACAGGTACAAGTCAGTTGTGTTGGGATAATCTAAAAAAACTTGAAGGGATAAGAAAGAGGGATGCACTGGGAGAAGGGAAGGCAGGGATAGAATGGTGTAAACTATCTCACATAAAAGGGACATGAAAGGAAGAGATTATACACTGGAGGAGAAGATGGGAGTGGCAGTCAGTGTTTGAACCTTATTCTCATCAGAATTGGCTCAAAGAGGGAATAATATGCACACTCAGATGGGTATAGAAATCTATCATACCCTACAGGGAATTATAAGCAGAGGAGGATTAGAGAAGATATACAGATATAGAAGACAGAAGTTAGAAGGGAGGGTGAATTGGGGGAGGCAGTGGTCAGAAACAAAACAGACTTTTGAGAAAGGACAGAATTAAAGGAGAGATAAAGAGAAGGATAAACAAAGGAAAATAGGATAGAGGTAAATACACAGTTAATAATCATAACTGTGAATGTGAATGGGATTATCTTACCCATAAAAAGGAAGCAGGTAGCAGAGTGGACTAAAAACCAGGATCCAACAGTATATTGTGTACAAGAGATATACTTGAAGCAGGAGGATACACAGCTAATAAAGGTAAGGGGCTGGAGCCAAATCTATTATGCTTCTATTGACTGGGGTAGCAGAGATAGCAATCATGATCTCAGATAAAGCAAAAGCAATAAAAGATCTAATTAAAAGAGATAAGAAAGGAAACTACATTTTGCTAAAATATACCATAGACAATGAAGTAATATTAGTATTAAACATATGCATGAAACGACATAGTATCCAAACTTTTAAAGGATGAGTTAAATGAGTTACAGGAGGAAATAGACACTAAAACTATACTAGTGGGGGGCGGGGGGGGGGGCGGCTAGGTGGTGCAGTGAGTAGAGCGCCCGCCCTGGAGTCATGAAGGACCTGAGTTCGGGTCTGGCCTCGGGCAAGTTACTTAACCCCAATTGCCCTACAAAAAGAAAAAAAAAAAACCTATATTAGTGGGGAACCTCAACTTCCCCTCTCAGAAGTAGGTAACTCTAACCCAAAAAAGGAAATGAATAGAGTTTTAGAAAAGTTAGATGATAGATCTCTGGAGAAAAATGAATGGGAATAGAAAAAAATATACCTTTTTCTCGGTGGTAAATCACACCTACACAAAAATTAAATGTATTGTTGCATAAAAACCCACATTTAAATACAGAAACGTAGAAATATTAAAAGCATCCTTTTCAGATCATAATGCAATAAAAATTACATTCAATAGCAGGCTCAGAAACATAGAAAAAATTAATTGGAAACCAAATAATTTATTCCTAAAGAATGAGTAGTTCAAAGGACAGATCATAGAAACAATAATTTCATTAAAGAGAATAACAGCAATGAGACACGATACCAAAATTTATGCCAAAGCAGTACTTAGGAGAAATTTTATATCTCCAAATGCTCACATAAATAAAATAAAGAGCAGATCATTGAATTGGGCATGCAATCAAAAAAACTAGAAAATAAAAACAAATTTAAAATCCCAATTAAACACCAAATTGGAAATCCTGAAAATAAAAGGAGAAATTAATAATCATGAAAGTAAGAAAACTATTGAACCCATAAAACTAGGATTTGGTTTTATAAGAAAAAGAAAACAAAACAGATAAATCATTGGTTAATATCATTTCAAAAAATGAAAAAGTAAACAAAATCACCAGCATCAAAAATGAAAAAGGTGAATTCATTACCAATGAAGACAAAATTAAAGCAGTTATTAGATACTATTTTGCTTAACTACATATCGATAAATATAACAATCTAAGTAAAATTGATGAATATTTACAAAAATATAAATCGCCCAACTTAACAGAAGAAGAAATTTAATATTTAAATAAATCTACCTTGGGAAAAAAAATTGAACAAGCCATAAATGATCTCCTTAAGAAAAAATCCCTAGAACCAGACATATTCACAAGTAAATTGTAACTAACTTTTAAATAACAACTTCAACACTATAAAATCTATTTGAAAAAAAAAAATAGGCAAAGGAGTTTTAACAAGTTCCTTCTGTGATACAAATATGGTCCTGATCCCTACACCAGGAAGAGCAAAAACAGGGAAGGAAAACTATAGACCAATTTCCCTAGTGAATATTGATGAAAAAAAATTAAAATACTAGAAAGATTACAGCAACATATAACAAAGATCATATACTATGACTAGGTGGAATTTATACCAAGAATGCAGGGCTGGCTAGTTCAATATTAGAAAAACTATAAACATAATCGACCATATCAATAGCAAAGCCAACAAAAATTATATCATTATCTCAATAGATGCAGGAAAAGCTTTTGACAAAATACAGCATTCATTCCTATTAAGAGTACTAGAAAGCATAGGGACAAATGGAGTTTTCATTAAAATGATAAGTAGTATCTACCTAAAACCATCAACAAGCATTACCTGTGATGGGATTAAGCTAGAAGTCTCCCCAGTAAGATCAGGGGTGAAGCAAGGATATCCATTATCATCTCTATTATTCAATATTGTACTAGAAATGCTACTAGAGCAATAAGAGAAGAAAAATAAATTGAAGGAATTAGAATAGACAATGAGGAAAGAAAACTATCACTCTTTGCAAATGATATTATGGTATACTTACAGAATCCTAGAAAATCAACTAAAATAGTTGAAATAATTAACAATTTCAGCAAATTTCAAGCTATAAAATAAAATCATAGAAATCATCAGTATTTCTATATTACCGACAAAGTCCAACAAGAAGAGATAGAAAGAGAAATTCCATATAAAATAACTGTATATGATATGAAATACTTGGGAACTTACTTACCAAGACAAACCCAGGAATTATATGAACACAATTGCAAAACACTTTTCACATAAATAAATCAAATCTAAGCAACAGAAGAAATATTAATTGCTCATGGGAAGGTCAAGCCAATATAATAAAAATTATAATCCTACTTAAATTAATTTATTTATTCAGTACCATACCAATCAAACTACTAAAAAAAATGCATAGAGCTAAAAAAAAAAGACAAAATAAATTTCATCTAGAAGAACAAAAGGATAAGAATACCAAGAGAATTAATGAAAAAATATTAAGGGAGGTAGCCTAGTAGTATCAGATATTGAACTGTATTACAAAGTGGTGAGCATCAAAACAATATTGTACTGGCTAAGAAAAAGCATGATGGATAAATGGAATAAATTAGGTATATAATACATAGTAGTAAATGACCACAGATATATAGTGTTTGATAAATGCAAAAGTCCAAACTTTTAGACCAAAGACTCAGTATTTGACAAAAATTTCTGGGAAAACTGAAAAGCATTCTGAAAGAAACTTGGCATAGACCACCATCTTACAAAGTATAAAAAGATAAGGTCAAAATGAATACATGATTCAGACATTAAGAGTGATATCATAAGCAAACCCGGGAAGTGTGGAATAATTTGCCTGTTAGATCTACGGATAAGGGAAGAATTTGTGACCAAAAAAGTCATAGAAAGCACTGCAGGATTTAAAATGCATAGTTTTGATTACATTAAATTAGCAAGGTTTTGCACAAACGAAATCAATGCAGCCAAGATGAGAAGGAAAGCAAAAAACTCAAGGAAAATTTTTGCATGAGATTTCTCTGACAAAGGCCTCATTTTTCAAATATATAGAAAACTGAGTAAAATTTGAAAGAACATGAGCCATTCCCCAATTGATAAATGACAAAAGGATATGAACAGAGAGTTTTCAGATAAAGAAATCAAAGCTATCTATAGTTATATGAAAAAGTGTTCTAAATCACTATTTATTAGAGAAATGCAAATTAGAACAACTCTGAGTTACAACCCCACACCTATACGATTGTCTAACATGACAGAAGGAAAATAAAAAATGTTGGAGGGGATATGGGAAAATTGAGATATTAATACACTTTTAATGAAGTTGTGAATTGATCCAGTCGTTTTGGAAAATTATTTGGAACTATGCCTAGAGAGCTATAAAAGTCCTAGCACTTCTAGGATTGTGTTCCAAACAGATCAAAGGAAAAGGAAAATGGCCTATATGTACACAAATATTTAAAGCAGCTCTTTTTGTGATGGAAAGGAATTGAAATTTGAGAGGATGACCATCAATTGGTGAATGGCTGAAGAAGTGTCATGGTATATGATTGTGATGGAACATTATTGTGCTATAAAGGGCAGCTAGGTTCCACAGTGAATAGAGTACCAGCCCTGGGGACAGGAGGACCTGGGTTCAAATCCAGCCTCAGACACTTGACACTTTGTAGCTGTGTGACCTTGGGCAAGTCACTGAACCCTAACTGCCTTGCCTTCCCCCCTAAAATAAAAAAAAATGATGAGCAGGATGCTCTCAGAAAAATCTGTAAGGCTTTACAGGAACTGATGTGAAATATAATGGGTAGAAACAGGAGAACACTGTGCACAGTAACAGCAATATTGCATGATGACCTATCTATTCTCAGATAAAATCCAAGATCCAAAGATCCAAGACAATTTCAAACAACTCATGATAAAAAATGCTATCCACCTCCAGAGAAGGAACTGATGGAGTTTGAATGCAGATTAAAGCATACTTTTTTTTACTTTCTTTTTAATTTTTTTCTGGTGTGTATATTCTTCATAGTATGGTTAATATGGAAATATGTTCTGCATTACTGCACATGTATAATCTATATCAAATTGCTTGCCTTCACAAGGAGGAAAAAGGGAAGAGAGGTAAGGAAAGAATTTGGAACTCAAAAATGTTTAATAAATGTTTTTAAAATGTTTTATGTGTAATTAGAAAAATAAAATATAATTTTTTAAAAATCTGGCTTCAGACATTTACTACCTGTGTGACCCTAGGTAAGTCACTGAATCTCACTTTGCCTTTGTTTCCTCAGGGGCAGATAGGTGGTTCAGTGAATAGAGCATTAGCCCTGGAGTCAGGAGGACCTGAGTTCAAATCCAGCCTCAGATACTTGATACTTACTAGCTGTGTGACCTTAGGCAAGTCACTTAACCCCAATTGCCTTATCCCCCCCCCTTGAAAAAAAAGGGAGGAGGATAATAATTGGACCTACTTCCCAGTTTTTTTTGTGAGAATTAAATAAGACTTGTAAAGTGTTTACTATAATGCCTAGCACATAGTAATACTATATACATGCTAGCTATTATTATTATCCTATATCTGTTTCTTGCCTTGATCCAGTTGCATTTGGGTTGTCCTGATACTCTAGTCTTAGTCTCTTTTCCAGTGACCTGGTTATTTTCTTCTCAGCTACTCTTACTCAATGAAAATGGAAACCCAGTAGCCATCTTTATTAGGAGAATTTTTATCCTTGGATGATGCATCTGGGGAGAAACTTGTTATGACCACGTGTTTCAGATGAGTGCCTTCTAAGAGTTAATAACAATAGCATACACACACCACCTACAATTTCATGGCATGGTGAGTAGAGTGCTGAGCTTGGTTTCAGCAAGTCCTGGGTTTAAATTTCATTTCAGCTGCTAATTAGCTATGTGACTATGAACAAGTCATTTAATATTCCTGAGACTTAGTTTTCTAATGAGATTACTAAGGGGTTCAGCAGATAGAACACTCAGAAAACACTGAGTTCAAATCTTGCCT